>CAUYLG010021804.1:0-13765 GCA_963573385.1 Cacajao melanocephalus
ATTCCATAATGTGTCTTGAACATGGAGAATGAAATAGGAAGGCTATTTGTTCTTATCTCAGTATCTTAAATATGAAGCAGATCAGGGTAGAGGCCCTCTATAATTTTTAAAGCCACATTATTTAAATATAAAATAAAATAACTTCGAAATCTTATACTATGTTACATTACACTTATATTAAATAATATATATTATATAATTACTATTATATTATATTACGTATTCCAATCCACACTACCCTCTGACCCCCATGCCTAGGCCCCACCAAGAGCCATAGTGGATGCTTAGTGTTTGTGAATGTCTTCTCCCCTACCATGGCAGTATAAATCGGCCCCTTCCATTGGGTTTAGTCCATCACAGCCTGCCATCTTTGGCCACTGGTGTTCACCAATGCATCATCATCTGTAAAGAAGAGTTCCTCAGGCCCCAGTAGGCAGGAGCTCCAGGGACTTGAGGGGGATGGGCTGCCCAGAAATGGCTATAAAGGGACTTTGCCCAGATATCAAGCTTTTGCGGTCACAACTTCCGGAACAAATCGTGTTTTGTTCTTGCTTCCAGCCCAAGGGAAGCAAGAGGGGCCTCTCTCGTGCCTGCAGCTCATTAAACCCACTTCTCTCTGAGGACGAAAGAACTTTATTTCTAAATCTGAGTGACAGGTGTCAGCTCATGTGTTTCTGCTGTAGACTGAGTTTTTGCCTCTGCAGTTCATGTCTCAGGCTGCTGCTTCTCTGATTGCTCAGACTATTGCTTGGTTGCTAGGTAGGGAGCCACAGGTCTGGTCCACGGAGACTTGGAAAGCTGTGTCCTGGCTTCATGAAACTCAAGGAGTTGGTGCCCTTTGCTGTCCATCCTTAGTCAACCCTTTCAGTCCCTTTTATTCTCAAGTATGAATTTTTATTTAAAAGAGTCTACCTGCTTCTCTACCCATGGGACATTTAGGGGCTCAGTTTTTCTTTTTCTTTTAATGGGCAACACTTCATTCCATAAAATAGAATACGTGTTCCCTTGGGTCAGCTTTTCTTTCACGTGCGACAGTGTCTGAATTAGGAAGGGTCTAATCTGAGAGGCCTGCAAAATGCTGATCTTTTGTTGTTGTTGTTTGAGACAGAGTCTTGCTGTGTTGCCTGAGCTTGTCTGGAACTCCTGGGCTGAAGTGATCCTCCTGCCTCAGCCTTCCAAGTTGCTGAGATGATAGGCATGTGTCACTGTGCCTGGCTCAAAGTGCTGTTTTAACCATTTCTTTAGTTGTGAAATGGAGTCCCTGTTTGGTCAAGGTGGATGAACCAGCAACTCAGAGGTAAGACTTCTATTCCATGCAGTTTCCCATTGTGTTAGTCTGTTGCCACTCTGCTGATAAACACATACCCAAGACTGGGTAATTTATTTTTTTCTCTCTCTCTCTTTTTTTTTTTTTTTTTTGCTTCACTCTAAACCAGGATTAGCTTTAAAAGGACTGGGTAATTTATAAAGAAAAAGAGGTTTAATGGACTCACAGCTCCACATGGCTGGGGAGGCCAATCATGGCAGAAGGTAAAAGGCATGTCTCACATGGAGGCAGGCAAGAGCAAACTCGTGCAGGGAAATGCCCGTTTATAAAACCATCAGATCTGGTGAGACTAAGTCACTATCACAAAAACAGCATGGGAAAGACCTGCCCCCATGATTCAGTTACCTCCTGTGGGGTCCCTCCCATGACACGTGGGAATTCTGGGAGCTACAATTTAAGAGGGATTTGAGTGGGGACACAACCAAACCATATCACCCATGCAGATGGGCTTGGAGATTACAGCACCAAATGTTTGGAAATGTGAAATCCACCAACAACAGTCCATGTTGAAACAACCTTGTCCTGGCTTTAGAGATGACAGGTAGAAAAAACTCAATTATTCCCTAAACTCTTGTTGTGCTAATGTACCATGTTTGCTTGTTTTTAGAGATGGACTTTTACTATGTTGCCTAGGCTAGACTTGGAACTCCTGGGCTCAAGTGATCCTCTGGCCTCAGCCTCCCAAGTAGCTGGCACTACAGGCACGTGTCACTGCACCAGGCTTAGTATACCATGTTTAATTTGCTCTCTATTTAACTCAGTTAAAGGTAGGAAACAATCCTTAAACATCAGCTTATCTAGTTTCCCGTTCAATAATTCTAAGAGCTAATTTGCAAAGAGCTTAAAATAATTTGAAGTAAGCTGTAGTAAAAGACTGAAAGTCAGGTGTTGATTGAGAATCTCCTTTCTAGAGGGGAGGTGTTTGGCGAGGAGTCAAGCTAGGTCTGTGTGGTGGAGGGAGCAGGACCTGAGTTGGGCGGCAGGGTGGACAGGCAGCCACAAGGTCTAGAGATTCTCAGAAGATATGCTTGCTTGCCTCTTTGAGACCATCAGCTATGTAAATATTAGAGAGGTTTTTTTGTTTTTATTTGTTTGTTTTTTAAAAGACAGGGTTTCACCATGTTGGTCAGGCTGGTCTTGAACTCCCAACCTCAGGTGATCTGCCTGCCTCAGTCTCCGAGAGTGCTGGGATTATAGGCATGAGCCACCGCACCCAGCCGGGGAGTTTTATTTACAGCCTTCAGAGGAATAATTTGTGACACTGAACAATGAGCAAGAAACAGGAAGGTGAACTCTACCTTTGAGGCTGTGTGGTCTGGGGCAAAAGTCATTGCTAGTACTGATTTTACTTACCTAACTAATCATCAGTGAAATATTGTCAGTGCTAAATGAAAACAGGGATGAATACAGGTCTCTTTTCTGCTACCTATTCCTCAGGTGGCCCAAGTTCCAAGGAGTAAGATTCTGTATCCTCATCAGTACAGCTCTAAATGTTTGATAAATATTTATTTTTTCTTTTTCTTTTTCTTTTTTTGAGATGGAGTCTTGCTTTGTCTCCCAGGCTAGAATGCAATGGTGCAATCTTGGCTCACTGCAACCTCCACCTCACAGTTCGAGTGATTCTCCTGCCTCAGCCTCCCGAGTAGCTGGGATTACAGGTGCCTGCCACAGCGCCCAGCTAATTTTTTGTATTTTTAGTAGAGATGGGGTTTTGCCGTGTTGGCCAGGTTGGTCTCGAACTCCCGGCCTCAGGTGATCCACCTGCCTCAGCCTCCCAAAGTGCTGAGATTACAGGCATGAGCTATGACGCCTGGCCTTGATAAATATTTATAACGATAAAATGGCAACAATTTGTCACATAGTAGTGACTGTGGTTACTTTGAGTTTTCTTTTTCAGAATAGGGTCCCAGGGTACTGTCTATATACCTGATGTTCAATAACTATTGATAATGATGAAACAGTCACAGTTCATCACACAACAGTGACTCTCATCTTATCGGAAGGCAGCTGCGCACACCACTATAACCACTGTCACCACCATGCCACCAACATCGCTCTCATCACTTAGATTTTTCCTTTCCAAAATGGGAGCAGAGGTTACTGTCTACAGTCCTGACTCTCACTCTAGGGTGAGGGTCTGTGAACAACTTGGATATGTCACAGTAGGTTGAAGTGGTTTGAGTCCCATGATTTCAGGAGAGGGATGTTTTTCTGGAACTTTTCAGGATGTAAACTCCTGGTTACCTTCCCAGAGACTGATGAATGGAAGTAAGCATAGCACAGTTAGCACAGACATTGACACTACTAACCCTTAGGCAAGGAAGGATTCTCCCTAGAGCCCTCAGAGGGAGTGGAACGCTGCTGAGACCTGGATTGGTGACCTCTGGTCTACAGAACTATCAGAGAGTAAGTTTCTATTGTTTTAAGCTACTCAGTTTGCAGTAATTTATTATGGAAGCTATAGGGCTTCAGTTCCAGATAAAACTGGCTGGAGCAAGAGCAAGAAACAGCAACAACAACAAAACACAGCTTATGCTGGGGGCACTCCGCAGGAGAAAAGGCTCTGCTTCCCCCAGAGTAAGTTTCTGTCTCTAAAACACAAACTCTTGAGCGTTTCTCTCTTAGTGGTAAGAGGCTAGAGGCTGTGGCTTGGTTCTTTATGCAGGGCACTATGTTTCTTCCTCTCTTCTTCCTTCCAATCTTTCTCTTCATTAGCAATGATGATAGAATTTCCTGGGCAAAATAAGCCTTTATTTTGTAACTGGAAAATTTTGGCAAAATGTCACAATGTTCTAGTGTCCTAAAAGCTCAACATACTGGGCCTTAGGAACTTTCCAGGGGAGAGACAATAAGACCACAGTCTGCACAGAGCCTTCTGCGTGGCTGTGACAGCGAGGAAAAAAACAATTACATTAATGTTGTTTGTTAGGATGGGGCTTTTTTGCTGCTGCTTTTTCGTGGTAGTTTTTCACTATTCAGTCTAAATTTGTAAAGACCATTGTCTGTTTCCATTAAGAGAAACTGTTTATATCTCAAAGTTAACCCATCCTCAGTCCTAGTTGCTATTTTCCATTCAGAAGGTGTAATGAGTTAAATGGTAGCTCCCCAAAGATATGTCTATGTTTCAGAACCTGTTAATGTGACCTTATTTGGAAAAAGGATCTTTGTAGATGTAATTAAATTAGGGATCTCGAGATAAGGACTTCCTAGATCATGCAGGTGGGCCCTAAATCCAATCACAAGTATCTTATAAGAGACAGAAGAAGAGGGCCAGGCACGATAGCTCACACCTGTAATCCCTGCACATTGGGAGGCTGAGGCAGGTGGATCATTTGAGGTCAGGAGTTCAAGACCAGCCTGGTCCACATGGTGAAACCCTGTCTTTACTAAAAATACAAAAATTAGCCAGGCAGTAGTGGTACATGTCTGAAATTCCAGCTACTCAGGAGGCTGAGGCAGGAGAATTGCTTCAGTCTGGGAGGCAGATGTTGTGGTGAGGGGAGGTTGGGGCACTGCACTCCAGTTTGGGTGACAGAGTGAGACCCTGCCTCAAAAAAAAAAAAAAAAAAGACAGAAGAGGAGAAGATACAGTGGGAGAAATGAGAAGGCCAAATGAAGATGGAGACAGAGATGGGAGTGATGCTGGCAAGAAAGCCCAGGAACACCTGTGGCCACCAAAAGCCGGGACAATTGACGAAGATTGAGGAGGGATTCTCCCCTAGAGCCTTCCGAGGGAGCAAGACCTGCTGATACCTTGATGTTGGACTTCTGGACCCCAGAACTGTAAGAGAATAAGTTTCTGTTGTAATAACTTACCTAGTTTGCAGTATTTTGTTATGGCAGCTATAGGAAACAAAGAAGGTTAGAAGGAAATGGTGGGTTTACTCAAATCTTGCTGGAATGGAAGAGTCTATCCTGAAATATGAGTGGCATTCCTCAGGCCTGTGAACTCAGATGACCCAAGGCTATGAAGAGATCTGGCCCAGGCCTGTCTCGACTAAAGCCATGGCTTTGGCTGCATGTTGGAGAGTCTTTTCTTTTTTTAATTGCATTTTAGGTTTTGGGGTACATGTGAAGAACATGTAAGATTGTTGCATAGGTACACACATGGCAATGTGGTTTGCTGCCTTCCTCCCTATCACCTATATCTGGCATTTCTCCTCATGTTATCCCTCCCCAACTCCCCACCCCCCACTGTCCCTCCCCTATTTCCTCCCCATAGACTCCAGTGTGTGATGCTTCCCTCCCTGTGTCCATGTGTTCTCATTGTTCAACACCCGCCTATGAGTGAGAACATGTGGTGTTTGATTTTCTGTTCTTGTGTCAGTTTGCTGAGAATGGTGGTTTCCAGGTTCATCCGTGTCCCTACAAAGGACACGAACTCATCATTTTTTATGGCTGCATAGTATTCCATGGTGTATATGTGCCACATTTTCCCTGTCCAGTCTATCATCAATGGGCATTTGGGTTGGTTCCAAGTCTTTGCTATTGTAAACAGTGCTGTAATGAACATATGTGTGCATGTGTCCTTATAATAGAACAATTTATAATCCTTTGGATATATACCCAGTAATGGGATTGCTGGGTCAAATGGAATTTCAATTTCTAGGTCCTTGAGGAATCGCCACACTGTCTGATGATAGACTGGACAGGGAAAATGTGGCACATATACACCATGGAATATTATGCAGCCATCAAAAACGATGAATTCGTGTCCTTCGTAGGGACATGGATGAACCTGGAAACCATCATTCTCAGCAAACTGACACAAGAACAGAAAATCAAACACCACATGTTCTCACTCATAGGCGGGTGATGAACAATAAGAACACATGGACATACGGAGGGGAACACTACACACAGGGGTCTGTTGGGGGGGAAATAGGGGAGGGACAGTGGGAGGTGGGGAGGTGGGGAGAGATAGCATGGGAAGAAAAGCCAGATATAGGTGAAGGAGAGGAGAGCAGCAAATCACACTGCCACGTGTGTACCTATGCAACAATCTTGCATGTTCTTCACATGTACCCCAAAACATAAAATACAATAAAAATTTAAAAAATAATAATAATAATAATACATATACATCACTACCCAGAGAAACCACTACAAAAACTACAGAGAGATATTGAAAAATACTAGAAATAAATCAAGATGGAATCTCAAAAAGTATTCAAGCAACCTATAGGGTGGCAAGTAAAGAAAAACAGAGGAAACGAACAAAACAAATAACAAAATAATAAAACCTAACAAATGATAAAATGGCAGACTTAAGCTCTAGCATAGCAAAAGATTAGGGCCCACTCCACTGATATCATTTGAATGTAATTCCCTATTTAAAGGCCCTATCTCCAAATATAGTCACATTCTGGGATATAGGGACCAGGACTCCTACATATAAATTTTGGGGAGATACAGTTCACCCATAATGAAGGCATTAGATGACAATATGCTAAATGAATGAATGAATGAATGAGTGAATGGTTGAAGCTTCCATTATAACATGTCTTTGTAAAAGGAAATGTGAATCCCAGATGCCTGAGCTGAAGATACGTGGGCATTTTTTATTGTCCTGAACTCCTTCCATTCAACCAGTGAAGCAAAGTATAGGGTATGGCCATTCCCAATGGGACACCAGGGAGCCAAGCTAAGTGCTAATACAATCTACTTATTGCTAGTGCTCTGATGTCTTCAATCTTCTAGCACTAAACATTGCGATCAATTTTCCAAGCACTAAGGAGTCTCCCCCAGCCAAATTCAGTCACCTTTTGAAACTAACCCTTACTGAACCCTAAATGCTAGAGATGGCACTTAAGCACAGACAACCACCACCCTAAGGAAGGCTTTCATTGTTGGGATATGTTGTGGAAAGAGAGTTTATCTGGTCCAAAACCGATGGCCATTTATTCTCAATTTTTCCATCTCAATACAACCATTGTGGCCAGAGTCCTAATTTCAAATATGCAGTTCTCTTGTCTTCATATGTATCCTTGCCCAAATCTGGACACCAGAATACTAAGCCCAGCCCCAATCTCTAAAAACGCCATTATCTATTAAAAAAAGAACACTTTGAGGTTAATCATCTTAATGGTTGCTTCAACTCCTAAGATTGCTTGTCTTTAGATACCCTGATATCTTAATAAAAAATTATGTCTTTGACATTCATAGTCACTTTATTCATTCATTAGCTTGATATTCAGTGGGTGTTTACTGCATGCCAGGCACTGTTCTACTTCCTGGGATACAATGGTAAAGGAAAGTTTCTGCTTTTGTGAGGCTTACATATTAGTGAGGAAGACAGATGCCGGGTGAGTAATAGTGATGATGATGATTATGATGATTGTTGGTGAGGAGGATAATAATAGTTAGAAAAGATTATTTCAAACAATATTAAGTGCATGGGAGGGAGATGATGTGACAGTGACTTAGCGGCTACATTAGCTCATGTGCTAACAAGAGGCTTAGCTGAGCAGGCAACGTGGGAGCTGAGGCCCGAATATCAAAAAGGAGCCAACCACATAAAGATCAGAAGGATCGAATTCCAGATGGTGGAAAAAGCATATGCAAAGGCCCTGGGGTAGCAATAAGTGTATTCAAAGGAACAGAAGAAAAAAAAAAAAGACCAGTATACCTCCCAGTATCAAAAGTTCACTAAGTGTCCAGAATAATATTTTCTGCCTCATGGTTTAAACTGAATTCTCCCAAGTGTTTGGGAATTAGGAAAGGGTATTCATTCTTGTAAACACGTAACACCTTCTCCATTATTCTTTTCATGAGCTTAGATTTTGACAGCAACTACTCTCAAGTTTTCACCCTCTAATTTGAAGCATCCCAATGGCTTTAGCTTACCTCATGCCACCTCAAATCCTCTTGATAAAAGTCACTTTGTCCATTTATTTATTTATTTATTTATTTATTTATTTATTTATTGAAATGGAGTTTCACTCTGTCTCCCAGGCTGGAGTGCAGTGGCATGATTTCGGCTCACTGCAACCTCCGCCTCCTGGGTTCAAGCTATTTTCCTGCCTCAGCCTCCTGAGTAGCTGGGATTACACGCACTCACCACCATGCCAGGCTAATTTTTGCATTTTTAGTAGAAATGAGGTTTTACCATGTTGGCCCAGATAGTCTCGATCTCCTGACCTCATGATCTGCCTTCCTCAGCCTCCCAAAGTGCTAGAATTACAAGCATGAGCCACTGTGCCTGGCCCACTTTGTCCTTTTAAAGCCTCCAACAACTAAGACTTACTGAGTACTCATCACATACCAGGCACTGTGATAAGCACTTTACATGCACTGTCTCCTTTAAGCATCACTACAGCTCCGTTAGAGTTGTCACTATTGTTCCCATTTTCTAGGCAAGAAAACTGAGGCTCTCACAGATTGGGTGACTTGTCTGAGGTCACCCAAATGAGAAGCAAGGGGACAGGGATTTGACTTATCCAGGCATGTGCCCTGCCATTTTTGGCTGCACTGCAGAGGCTACCATTATCTCGGACATGAGTATGTGACCTTTGACTTAAATTAGTTTCTAAAATCATGAAGGATCTCAGAGAGTCCTCAGGCCTTTCTAAGGTACCTTACAGTTCTGCTGATACTGTTCCTAAAAGCCATTTGGGACCAGACCCAGATTGGCTCCATCTGAATCTCAACGGAGGATTTTAAGAAACAAAGATCCTAGAATTAGAACCCAAGGCTAAAAATACATCTTTCCCTTTTGGAAAGCTCCCCCAGGTGACTTCGGTGGGCAGCCAGGAAGAGCACTGGCCCATCTAACCTGACCTCCCTAGCCTACACAGCATCTTCAGAAAAACGTTTATCACATTCCAATTTTAGCCCTAATATTGGGCTTCTTTCCAATTTTAGCCCTTCTTTCTTTGTTGCTTGAACTCTGCTCTTCTCAAACTTTGGCTGCCTGAAAAGAAACGGAAGTCATCCAAGGCCATATGATTGAAAATTATTATAACTATAAACAATTTCACATCCCATGTCCTGAAACTGTGATGTTTTGTTTTGCTTTTTGTAAGGAACACAAACAAACCAACCCAGCACCTCAGAGTGAGAGTCATGAAACTGAAGAAACACGTAAGTTGTCCCTCATCAGATTCACTCTGCAAAAAGATCAAAGAGACAGAAAGAACAGAAACATGGAAGAGAGGATGGAGAAGGAGGCAGTTGACTGGGATAGAAAGAGAAATGAGAGAGAGAATGGTTAAGTATTGGCATCTGTGGCTCTGACTTCTAAAAACCCACATTCAGTCTTTCTCAAAAGAACAACAGAAAGAATCGTCCCTTAGCAAAAGCATGTCGAACCTTCCTTGGCCAAAAAGATGCAGGAAAGTTTTAATTCTTAATGCACAAAAATTCCCTAGGAGCCCAAGAAAAGCTTTCTTGCCGGGTTGTGATAGAAAGCCCACTCCTTTGTGTATAATTGAAGACATTTAGGATGGCATTACAACCCTTCCTGCTTATACACGGAACTGCCTCCCATCCCTGGCTAATGTGCAGCACTCCCAGGAAGCTCTCTTAAGCAATTAAAAATGGTCAATTCTGCTGCTGAGCAAGAGTCTGAGCTCATCCCAGCCTCTGTGTGATTGCCATAACACATTTAGGAGTCATTCACTTTAAGCATGCTCATTTTTCAAACTTTTCTCAAACCACACTTGATAAATATGTAGGCGAGGGTCTTTTTTTTTTTTTTTCCAAAATAACACAAATAACAAAATGATTGGTTTTGATAACATTTCCTATTAATTTATCCCGTTGGTTTCTAATTTACCAAGAATAGGAAATAAAACTAGATTATGTGTGGTCCCCATCCCTCGGGAACAATTTGCTTCTGAAAGTTTAATGCTAAAATCCCCATCTTCCACATAGGAGACCTAATGTAATTCATAGCAAATGTTGCACTGGAGTGTTATTTTGCATTATAACTGTGATATACACCATCTCCAAAAATGGGGGAGTGGGGAGGGAAGGCAGGAACAGTTACCTTTTTAGGTTGCGTAGTTTATAGTAGTTATTCAAAGTGTGGCCCACAGACCAGTAGCACCTGAGAGCTTGCAGAAATACAAAACACTGCTTTAGAGCAGTGATGCTTAACAAGGGTGATTTTGCTTCTTAGGGGATATTGGGCAATGTCTGGAGACATGTCTGGTTGTCTCAACTGAGGTTAGGGGTGCTACTGGCATGAAGTGGGTAGAGGGCAGGGATGCTGCTCAACCTCCTACAAGGCACAAGACAGGCCCCCACAACAAAGAATTCTCCTGTCCCAAAATGTCAACAGTCTTGAGGTGGAGAAACCCTGACTTAGAGGAAAGTGAATGGGAAATCGTGAGGTGGTAGTAGGGAGGGTAAAAAGGAATTGCTTCAGCCCGGTAAATAATAGAAGTATTAGAAGGAGAAAAGAAAGCATTGGCATACGAGTCATGGAACTTGGGCTATGATCATGAGGGTTGTGGACCCGTTAGGAAATCACTTACCCTCTCTTAATTTCGTTTGATACATTTATAAAATGAAGGGGAAAACTGCAATTGAGCCCACAAGAATTACTATCTACAAGGTTCTTTTCAAGACAGATGCATTATAATTTAGGTAGTCTTTTGCAAACTTGAGTAATCTACAGATCACCTTCACTATGTTTTCCATATCTGAGTACCATCTTTGCTAGTTAAGGTTTTACTTTAATATAGCTTGTGTTTTTAAACTGTATTTTAAGAGAAAATTTTATGTCACTGCCATTAGTTTAAAGCCACTTCTACTTGATAAAACTGAAAGTAAACACAGTTAAAAGACATCCATGTTAAATTCTAGCTAGGTAACATTGTCTTCCCAAGACTTGGAGCCCCAGGCCAGCCCCCTCTTGATCAAATGGAGATTAATAGGGGTTAGAAGGTTAAAGGTATATTAGCACCAACTCGAGACTTTCTGTACCACCTTAAATGGTCTCACATTCCATCCGTGGGATGCATCTACACTTTGGAAAGTCATGGTATGGAGATTGAGTGGGTAAACTTTAGAAGCAGATCCATTTGGGTCTGAGACTCAGTTCCACCATTCATTGGCTGCTGGATGTTATGCAAGTGATTTAACCTTGCTAAGCCCCAGTTTCTCATTGAGAGTTAGTAATAGGACAGCCTCTGGGATGGCCTCAGTGATCCCCACCTTCAGACATTCATGCCCTTGCATAATGCCCTCCCTTTGAGTCCCCTTGAGTGTGTGCTGAACTTAGTGATACACTTGTAACCAATAGAATACAGCAATAATGATGGGATGTCACTTCTGAAATTCAGTTGCAAAAGACTCTCTCTCTCTCTCTCTCTCTCTCTCTCTCTCTCTCTCTCTCTCCCCTTCCCTCCCTCTCTCCCTCTCTCCCTTTTTTTCTTCCTGTCTTTCTCTCTCTCTCTTTCTCTCTGCTCTTATTCTGCAAAAACAAGCTGCCATGCTGTGAGTACCCTTATAGAGGCCCAGGCAGTAAGGAATTGAAGTCTCCAGCCAAGAGTCACCAAGAGCATGAGGCCAACCAATAGCTATGTGACTAAGCTTGGACATGGATCTGCCATCCCCACCATCCAATCAAGCTTTGCAATGACTGCAGCTCCAGCCTTGTGAGAGAGCCTGAGTCAGAGATATTGATCTAAGCTGTGCCCAGATTTCTGACTCACAGAAACTATGAGATAATACCTCCACGTGAAATGATACATATTAGTGGTTTCAAGCTGCTAAGTTTAGGGATAATTTGTTATGCAGCAGTAGATAACTAATATAGCTACTGTGAAGGTTATCCAAGATAATGACCTCCCAGTCAAAGAAGAGGTCATACTGAAAACACTATTATACAATGTGGAGAAAATCCACAAGAGCTGCTAGTGTTAATCAATGAATTCCACTTCGAATATGAATGGACAACCAAGGATCCTCAAACATTTGTGAACTAAGATGAATAAACACCACAACTGAACTTCAACCAAAAAAAAGAGAGAAGGCATAAAAGAAAAAATAATGTTTTTCTTTGAGGCAGTCTCACTCTGATGCTCAGGCTGGAGTACAGTGGCCCAATCATGGCTCACAATAGCCTTGACCTCCTGGGCTCAACTGATCCTCCCATCTCAGCCTCCCAAGTAGCTGAGACTACAGCCACACTACCATGCCTGGCTAATTTTTCATTTTTTTGTAGAGATGGGGTCTCACTATGTTGTCCAAGCTGGTCTTAAACTCCTGGGATCAAGTGATCATCTCACCTCAGTCTCCCAAAATGCTGAGATTATAGGAATGAGCCACCACACCCAAACGAGAAAATGTTTTAAATTATAGTTAGTACCTTCAGAGAGATCCAAGAAGATATTCACTTTAAAATAATAATTAGTGTTGACAATTATAAGCTCTAGTGAAAAGACATTATCAGAAAATAGGAAGGAGCTCTAAAAAATTAGAAGTTATACCACCTAAATTTTTAATTTGCTGTACAGCCTGGAAAAATTGTCAAGAATTTAAGACATGCAAAATATGACATAAACACTAAGAGACACAAAGGACAATCTAGCATAATCAAAATTTATTTAATAGGAGACTCAGAAAATGAAGAACAGAAAATACAAATGAAAAAATAATTACCAAATAATAGAATAATTATCTCAACTCATGCAGAAAAGATAACCAACAAAATCCAACAGTTATAAATAATTTTTATATTAACAAGCTAATGGAAACTTGCTTCATATGATAAAAAATATTTATCCAAAATAACTATGGCAACTGATTATAAGACCTCACTCTGAGTCACCTAGGTTTACTTATATCTATTCTGGCCAAATATGAATGATATTCACGTAAAGCTATACTTTAAAATTGTAACAAAACTTCAATTAAAAGGTAAATTAACATTTTCTTTAAAAATGTATCACAAACAGATGTACTGGTGAAACTCTAGAAGAATCCCCATTAAAGTCAGTAAGAAGAAAATATTTGCTATCAGGTTATAAAAATTGTAATTGGAGAGAGATCCAAGATGGCCGATTAACAACAGCTCAGGATTGTAGCTCCCAATGAAAGCGCAGAGAGTGTGTGGACACCGCAATTTCAGACAAATTTCTGTTGCCCACAAACTGGGAGCTACCCAACGGAGGAGCCACTCAGGTCGCCAGTGTGACTCTTTTGGCCAGCGCAGCTGTTTTGCCGGCGCCCCAGCACGGCGCGGCGCTTCTCAGTGCAGAGTATACGCAACTGGGTGCCCTTTGAGTCAGGCTCGGCTGGTCCCATCCCCACAAGAACAGCAATTGGAAGCACTGAGGACTGAGAGTTTCACAGTAAGCACAGCTGAACCCGGGAAAGCCTAGCTCTGTGGGGAAAGGGTGTCTGCCGAAGGAAAACCAAGAAACAGAAAAAACTTCATCACCAACAAGCCAGACGTCCACTCAGATCCAATCTGAAAGTCGGCAATTA
>CAUYLG010021806.1:0-18522 GCA_963573385.1 Cacajao melanocephalus
GACCTCTGATATCCTTTCTTCTGCTTGGTCAATTCGGCTGTTGAAACTTGTGCATGCTTGGCGAAGTTCTCGTGTTGTGTTTTTCAGCTCCATCAGTTCATTTATATTCCTCTCTGTCCATTCTCGTTAGCATTTCGTTAAATCTTCTTTCAAGGTTCTTAGTTTCTTTGCATTGGGTTAGTACATGTTCTTTTAGCTCACAGAAGTTTCTTATTATCCACCTTCTGAAGCCTGATTCTGTCAGTTCATCACACTAATTCTCCGTCATGCCTTGTTCTCTTGCTGATGAGGAGCTGCGATCCCCTGTAGGAGGAGAGGCATTCTGATTTTGGGTGTTCTCAGCCTTTTTGCACTGGTTTCTTCCCATTTTTGTGGAGTTATCCACCTGTCGTCTTTGTAATTGCCGACTTTCAGATTGGGTCTGAGTGGATGTCTGGCTTGTTGGTGATGAAGTTTTTTCTGTTTCTTAGTTTTCCTTTGACGGACACCCCTTCCCCGCAGAGCTAGGCTTTCCCGGGTTCAGCTGTGATTACTGTGAAACTCTCAGTCCCCAGCACTTCCAATTGCTGTTCTTGTGGGGATGGGACCAGCCGAGCCCAACTCAAAGGGCACCCAGTCCCGTATACTCTGCACTGAGAAGTGCCGCACCGGGGCGCTGGCAAAACAGCCACGCCGGCCAAAAGAGTCGTGCTGGTGACCTGTGTGGCTCCTCCACCAGGAATCTCCTGGTCCGTGGGCAACAAAAATTCGTCTGAAAGTGCAGTGTCCACTCACTCTCTGTGCTTTCACTGGGAGCTACAACCCTGAGCTGCTGCTAATCGGCCATCTTGGATCTCTCTCCAGTTTAGTATTTCTTAAAAAAAGTTCTAGTGGTGGACATTTCTTTTTTAATAGCTTTAACCCCTCCCAGATCTTTCTTAGAATCTTTCCACAGTGTGATCATTTCCGTTTATGCTACTTAACTTGCATTCTCTCATTTCAGTGTGGAAGGTCATGGTTTCTTATGGGAAAACATTGTTTTCACTGATCCTTTTCTCCATTTTTCCTATATTCACCTCCAGGAACATCCATTAGGTATATAGTGCATCTTCCTCTCTCTTGTGTTTCTCAACCTTCCTCTTAAAGCATCGTGTTTGGGAAATCTTGGGCTTGGCCTTCTTGCTGTTTTTTTGTTTGTTTGTTTGTTTGTTTGTTTGTTTTTGAGATGGAGTCTCCCTCTGTGGCCCAGGCTGGAGTGCAGTGGCGCAATCTCGGCTCACTGCAACTTCCACTCCTGGGTTCAAGCTATTCTCCTGCCTGAGCCTCCCGAGTAGCTGGGACTACAGGTGTCTGTCGCCTTGCCCAGCTAATTTTTTTTTTTATTTTTAGTAGAGACAGGGTTTCACCATATTGGCCAGGCTGGTCTCTGTAGGGTCAGCCCTACTAGCGTCGTAGGTTGTCTCCTATCGCTGTGCTGAGGCCCAGGATCTGAGAAATAAAGAGACAAGACACCGAAGGACTGGAAAAAACATCTAGGCTGGCGGGAGGGGGTGGGAGGGCACGCCACCTATGAGCGGAGACTGGCAAGGCCCAGAACGTCCAGGAGCGTCTGTATTTATTGGATATAGGTTAAGGGGCAGGGTAGTGAGTGAGGGCATCTTAAGCACAGTGATAGGGTCAAGACAGTCACGTGTGCGATAAGCAAATGGTCCACCCCCATTAGGTCACCTAGGCAAGGAGATGGGCCGTGCACAGTGAAGAGGGTGCAGTGTGCATTATCTCTTATCTAGGGGCAGGCTACTTCTAAAGAATTCTATAGGAGGATGCTTTTGAGTCAGCACAGTAGCTAAAGAGCTGACAGGGTATACAGCCACCTGCTGGCAGCTTCCAGTGATTTCTATAGGAAGATGATTTGAGTTAGTACTAGCAACAGAGCTAACAAGGTGTACAGCCACCTAGCCGCGGTTATACCGGAGGAATTTTAAGCCCTCAGATGCTCATGGGCATGCTAACCTGAGGCCAGCTTTCCACAAGAACTGGATGCAAGGTCCTGCAACTCCTTTGCAGGAGGAGTGACTCTTGCTCCAAGCCTGCCATGCAGTGGGTATCTTTACAATACTGAACGCTGCTGCCTGGGCTGGCCTGCCATGTAGTGCGTGCCTTTGCGGGCAGGGGCACTACGATCTGGGCCATAGATTCTTGTCCTGGTATAAGTGTTTTTCCCTTAAATCATGCTCTGCACTGTGTGTGCTCCAGACATTCCTCCAACTATAAGCTGCTTATTCCTTAATTCATGCTCTGTACCATGTCTGCTCTAGGCATTCCTCCGACTATGAACTAAAATATAATGATAAATATATATATGGAAATAACTGATTAGTAGGATATTCTTCAGGCATTCATTCTATAAACTAATATATGATTATATATAAAGGATAATATAAAAGGAAATAGCTGAGTAGTAACACTATAAACTAAAATATTCTTCAGGCACTAATTGTGTTAGGAATCTGCTTAGCTCTCCTTCCTTGGTGCCTAGATGGGGGGTTACCCACAGCTGTGCCTGTCCCTGTCCTGGGTCCACCTGCCGTCCATCAACGGTCACCAAGGATGAAGTAAGGATTGGCCATTCCTACCTGTCTGTTTTCCACTACTACAGACACCTCTGCCAGGTTTTCAGTTTCCACGGGAGCGTGTCTGGGATGCCTCCTAGCTTTCTCCCTGCAGGCTGAAGGGACGTGGATGGGGGTGGTCTAGGCTCTGGAGGGTACCCTCCACCTCATCATGCATGGAGACATGAAGGTGCGGAGAGGCGGGGGGGCTCCTCAGCGGCACCGGCAGGTTGGGGAGAGATGGCGCTGTTGAGGGCCCTGGGCTCCACGCATCCAGGGAAAGAATCTGACCACTGAAGCCTCATGTCCTCCTCCCTCCCTGAAACATTGCTGCCTGTGGTCTGATTGGAAGCTGAGTTCCGGCAATTAATCCCATCAGAGGGGCTCTGCTGAATGGTAGGAGGTTTTTTCTGTTTTGCTCCCTTGGTCTAGATTTCCCCGGGGACAGCTCTGACCAGCCTTGGCGTGCCTGGTAAATTAAATGTTAAAAAAATCCTCACAATGACTTTAATCAATCCGCTGACATGGCGGGTGGCCTCCTCCCAGAAGCCCTTGGTCCGCTGAAGGGAGCCCCACCCCCCAGGCTCAGGGTCTTGGATGAGAAAGGATGGGGGAAAAGGAGCCAGGACGGCATCTCCAGTCCCCTTCCTTTGGGGGAGGGATGAGGGTGGATGGTCCCCAGAGTGTCCTCCTGGAGAAGGACAGGGAGAAAGGGGGGACTCTGGCCCCCTTTATAACTTGCCCTAATCCCAGGCCAGGAGTGATGGTGGACGCAGGGAGGGGGCAGCTCTTCCCTGCCTCTCTCCTGACCGGAAGCCTGGGTGGGTACAGGGCAGGTGGTCACGATCAGCCATGTGGTCAGCAAATCTAGCGTTTATGGTGAAGCTGTTGGAGACAAATTGAAGTGCTGGGCTCTCTGGGTTAGAGTCAGAGTGAGACAACGTCCTCCAGCCACCACTGGGGGGAGTCAGGGGAAGGACCTGGTCAACAGGCCGGTCTTCAGACACTGGGGCAGTGGGGTTGTGGGGAGTGGCCACGGTCCTTCCCAGGGGAGAATAGAGGAGTGCAGGGGGCAGAGAGCACAGAAGGTCTAGCTGAGCCTCAGCACCCCAGCCAGGCCATAGGTGCGCGCTGGCGCCGCTGGAAACGTTCTCCTTCCCTCGTCTGCTCTCCTTCCAGGTCCTGCTCAAGGCGCATCCTCACTCCTGGGCAGTGTCCCTGACACTCCCTAAACTCCCAAGGACCTTCTACGTGGGCCTAGCGCATTTAGGCGAGCCTCTCTGCCTGCTTGATCCTCCCCCAAGCCAGGCATCTCACTTACTTGCGCGCCAGGCTGGGGCAGCCCACAGGAGGAGCGCGGGACCTGGGCTAGAGTTTGCACCCAGGCAGAGCGCCCACCCCTGCCCCTAGTTCCGGATCCTGAAAGTGAAGTCGTCGTGCCCGGCGGCCAACCCGAATCTTCCAGCCCTCAGGGAGTCGGGGTTGGGGCAGGGAAGTCCACGGGTGGCGGGAGAATCGGGATCCTGGAGGGGAGGCTCGGAGACTGCGGTCTCGCCGCGTACGCTGGTTGGGGTGGGCCTTGGAGGACCGTAAGCCAAAGTTGAATGCGGGCCCTGGAGCGTGGGCACGGTGGCGTGCACAGGTCACTGGGCTCTGAGCGTTTCCATGGGCCAGGACCCCAACGCGAGGAGTCCTCAGGACAGACTGGAGGGGGAAAGGGCTGCGACTGTGCCCCAGTCGGCAGGGTTTTACAGCAGCCGCGCTGCCCCCTCCCTGCCGGACACCCGACAGGAGGCGCCAACGTCTGGAGGCGTGCAAGGCAGGTGGGTGCGGACCGTGACCCGATTCTGGCCCCCATCCTCGCCCCGTTGCGGGCGGGGCCGTCGCCCCCCACCTGCAGTCCGCGTGGCTGGTGACTGGCTCGCCGCCCGGGCGGAGGGGGCGCTGTCGGCGCGGGCGGGCGGGGCCGGAGCGCGGGGGCGCGCGGCGCGGAGCGAGCGCAGGGCTCGGGGGCGCGGGCCGCGGAGGACCGGGGGTCTGGCGGGCGGCCCTGCGCGGTGCGGGGCGCGGCGGCGGCGACGGCGGGCGCGCGGTCAGTGAGCGCGCGGGCGGGGCGGCGGCGGCGGCGGCGGCGGCGGGAGGCGCTCGGGGCCGCTCCGCTCCTCCATGGCGCTGCCCGGGCCGCCCGAGCCGCCCCGCGGCGCGCCCCGCAAGGCTCCCAGCCTGCTGGAGATGGGGGCGCTCTGCCTGGACTCGGAGATCATCCTGGGCTTCACCAGCCACCTCCTGCGGCGGCGAGGCAAGGTGAGAGCTCGCGGGTGGGCGGGCGGCGGAGGCGCCGTCCCGCGACTTTGCGTCTCGGCTTGCGCGGCCGGGGGTGCGGCGCCGGGAAGGAGACGGCAGGTCCGGAGCCGCCTCCCGCAGCCCGGGCTGGAACTCGCTGCCGCACTTTCCCCCATTAGCGTTGTCCGCGTCTCCCTCTCCCTTAGAGGCTGTGTCCCGACCAGACCCACCCGGAGGCTGTGGCTAGGGCGGAGAGCGCAGCGCGGGGACTCCCGGGCTCACCTTGCGCCTTGCTAGGATGGGCGAAGTAGGGTGTCAGGGGCTCCTGACTGTTGCTGAGCCGGCGAGGTGACTCCAGCCCCATCGTGCACCCCGTGTTCTGCGGATATGGGATGTGAGCTTGTGCTTCCCGAAGCGCCGCGGCGGTGGAAGCGCTGAAGTTGCGGGTGTGGCTGGCCGTGGGCGCAGGACCCGGGCTCCCGATCGCTGCGAGCCCTGGGTCGCGTGTGTGGGTGGGGGGACGGGATATAGAGGGTGTGTGTCCCGGAGCAGTGGAGCGGCGGGGGGCGGGGCTGTCTGCCGGCAGTGTGGGGTGGAGTGGAGGTGTTGTCCTGGGTACCCAGATACGGATGTGGGCTGACGCCCGTTTTCTTTCTCCAGGCTGCGATGAGATGGGTAGGGGAAGCGCTTCTGGGCCCCCAGGCTGGGTGGAAAGGGGCTGCAGGCTTACAGATCGCTGAAAGAATGGAGATCCCTTGCCACTTTATTCCACACCCCCTTGCGTTTTCGAACCCCTAAGGTCATCAACCACCCGGAAAGCCGGCAGGGGATCACCCACCCCACTTTCTGGGGAGTGCATGCGTGGGCAGGGAGGCTTATCCAAGTAAAAGGGGGTGGGAAAGCGGAAAGGGTCATTTTGGCGTCTTGAGTCTGCGCGAAGGCCTCACGGTAGGCGCCGCAGTCGCGTGTCCGGGTCTCCGCCGGGATCTCAACCTTGGGAGTTTCGGAGTGCGCCTCCAGGCCTGGGACGCGCGGCGCCGGGTCTTCCCAGTCTCGGAGCCGTGTGCTCGGCGGCCCGCAGGTGGCGCTCGCGTCACGGGGAGCCCGCCCGCCGCGCCCGCCTGGCTCGACCCAGGCTTTGGGGTTGACCCGGAGCCTGGCCCCGGAGCTGCCTGCGGCCGCAGATACCGGCAACATTTGGGGCCCGCTAAGGCCGGAGCAACTGGTCGCCAGGGAAGGGGGGCGACCTCCCAGCCGGAGACAAACAGGCAATTAATTCCGGAGCTGAGTTCCCATCTGCCAGGCCTGCTGACAACAGGTCCCGCGCACGCCCGCAGGGCCTCCCGCTTCCCGGGCGGCACGGCGCGCACACCCACTTGCGGGCACACGCGCGGCTGCAGACACGTGCGGTTCGCAGACTCGCCGAGGCGCAGATACGCCGGCGCGGGCGCTGCCCGGCCCGAGGCGCACACCGCGGCGACACTCACTCACGCATGACAGTTAGACCCAAAGTGGCCCACGACACGCAGAGTACGCTGGGCTTGCTGGAAAGGCGCCTGGGAGTCTGGGGGCCGCGATCCCACCCCTTCCTCGTCCCACCTCGCAGAGGGACTTGGGCAAGCGCGTCCTCTCCGCAGCCTCAGTTTTCCCGCCGGTTGAGGGAGGGGCGTCGGCGCCTCCTGGGAGACGCGCAGCCCCTGTGTCCCGGGAGAGGGGCGGGAGGCGCATGCGCGCGCGCGCAACTAGAGCCTCGCCGCCACCCCCCAGCGCCCCTCTCCGGGGAAGGGACTCACCTAACAGGTTGGAGTCCTCGGAGTACGAGGGGCGGTGCGGGGAAGCGGGGACCCCATCCCCCATGCGCCACCCAGCACTGGGCAAGGGCGGGGCATTCCCTGGGCTCCCGCCCCCAGCCGCCCGCCCAGGGAGCCCCGGCCCCGCCCCGGCCCCGCCCTCGCCTCCCGAGCTCTCCCACCGCAGCCACAGAGCGCTCCGCGCGGCTCGCAGGCTCCGAGAACTTCCGCGCGGCTGGGCCGGGCCATGGGGGCGCCTCGGGGCCGGATCACTTAGCCGCGGCGCCCCCGGAGAGCCAGCGCGGCCCAGAGCGCCCGCCGGGCTCTTCCCGCGTCCCGGCCATGGTCGGTCGCGGCGTCCCTCTGTGCGCGGCGCAGCCCGCGGTACGCGTGGCCGGGCCTGGAGAGGGAGTGGGTGGCGGGGCCTGGGGGACGGCAAAGATACTGGCGGGGTGCGCGGCGTCACTGGGGGCCGGGCCTCCTGCTGCGGGTAGCGGACTGGCAGCCGGGACCTCCGGGGATGGAGGGAGGGGGTGAGCGCCAGGGTCGCGCCCAGCGCTCCTAACTTCGGCGAGAGCGTCACTCTGGGGCAGTGCGCGCCGGGGTCTGGACCACCGGACGTTCCAGGCTCACTGCCCGCTTCCGCCCCCACACCCTGCAGGTGGCCGAGGGCGGCCCGGCCCGTGCGCCGCCGGAGGTGTCCCCCCACAAGAGGCTGCCCGCCGGGCCCGACCAGGACCCATGCGGCAGCCGCCCTGCACCCGAGGGCGCCGGGGCCAGCGCAGAGCAGGGCCACTCGGCCGGCGGAGGCGGTTGGTGCCGCCACTGCCACACGAAGCTCGCGGAGCTCAAGCGACAAGCGTGGAAGCTGGTCAGCGGGCCTGGGACCACCCTCCGGGTAAGTGACACTTCCTTAGGCCGACTTCTCTGGGCAGGGCCACGCTGAACTTGGGTAGACCTCGGGGCTTGGAGGGAAGCAGCGTTCCACTCCTTGCCTGCTGCGGACACCACGGAGAGTTTTAAGCCAGGCATTCCCCTCTGCGGGCCTCAATTTCCCGGTCTGTAACACCGTGTGTGAGCTAGGGCAGCTCATCCCGAGGGGGCCTGCTGCCTTGGATGGGAGGGGCCTGGGCTGGCGCTCCTCCCTCAGCCCAGATGTCCCACAGCTGGAATGCAGTTTAGTGTGGGAGGGGGAGGGGAGAGAGCGGATGGCGGGGACTCCACCCAGGGCGGGACAGCTCCTGTCTGCCAGCAGGGAGAGGTTAGCTGGTGCACTGTGGCCCTTGGGGCACCTGGGCTGCCAGCCAGGTGTCTGGAAATTACACACCTGGGGCCGGAGGGCCTGGCGGGTGAAAGGGTGGCCCACCCCCCAGCAGCTGGGGGGTCCCTGCCTACTCCTTTCCCAGGCTCCAGGAGAAGAACTGTTGTCCCACACCTCCTGCCACAGACTGAGGTAGAGGCTCCCATGGGGAACGGAGTCTGGGCCTCTGGGTTCCCCCGGCTCCAGCCTCAGCGGGGGGTGCTTGCAGAGGAGAGGTTCTCCTGGATTTCCAGCCAGTAGGCCTGCCTGGCTTCGAGGGAGCAGGGACTATTGTTCCAGGAACAATGCATGCTGGAAGTTCGCAAAGGCTGGGGGCCGGCGGGGGTCTCCAGAGGAAGCCCGCTGCCCGACCTTCAGCCTTTATGAAAGAGTTCCTGGGAAGTCCACATAATCCCCATTGAATCTAAATATAGCTCTCCAAGGAGGGCCGTGGGGGTTGGAGCCAGCTGAGACCCTGACTTCCCTGTCTGGGGCAGGGCAGGGTGGGGCAGGGTACCAGTGTGCTTTCTGTCCTGGGCACCCTCTCTGGGCCCTCAGGAGTCTTGGCGAGGGATGAGAGTGCTGCAGCCTCTCTCTCTGGCCCGGGCCAGGGGCCTGTGGGCCTGTCCTAGGGTGGGGCTGGACCCGCCCTGTCACTGCTCTGGGCAGCCTTGGCCACACTCTCTGCCCCGGTGGCCTGTATCTAGTTTAAAAGGCAGCAGGAGACCCTTGAGGGCCCCTGGAGAGGGCCAGCCAGAGCTAAAGGCCCATCTTGCTGCCCTGTTAGGGAAACAGGCCAGAGATAGGAGGGGCGTTAGTGACTGAGCTGGTCTCCCCACTCTGCTAACGCTGCCTGGCCCCGGGGCCATGGTCCTGGCGTGCACTCGTGAGGGGAGGGGGCTCCTAGTTGTGGGCAGGCCAGGGGTCCTAGTGGAGAGGGCTGCAGGTCATACTACTCCCCGGCAGATTTGAGGTTCCTCATCTGGGGGGTGTCTTGGTGGTCTCTTCGGCAGACAGGTCATCAAGGGAGCCCCAGACCACCTATCTGCAGCCTCCCCTGAGCTTGGTCTTTGACACTGGAAACTCCTCTTCAATGCCAGCACACCAGGGTCCTGGGCTGGGCTCCGACAGGGCTATGTTCCGCTCTGGGCCCCCTTCTGCTTTGTCGTCTCCTCTTTTACCTGGGGTCTGTTCTGAAGTGCTGTCCCACCTGCAGGGTGCTATGCCCCCAGGAGAGAAGGCCCTATCCTCCACTGTCTTGCCACATGGTATGGGGGGGTGCTGTGCCTGTGACCCTGGGGCCTCACGGGTGTCATTGTCCTGTTCGCTGTGCAGGCCTGGGCTGTCCTCAGCTTCCCAGGGGAATTGCAGCCTGTGGCCCTGGCCTGGCCTGCTGGGCCCAGATGTACAGACATAGCTGCTTCTGTGTTTGGGTTTGGAGGGAAATCTCTGTGGGGCGGCCAGGGGGATGCGAGTGTGCTCCTCGGAGTCTGGTGGACTGTCCGGGGGCCCTGGCCTCTGCTCTCTAAGGCCAACGTGGCAAGGGGGATTTAGAGCTGGTGTTCTGGGATTTTCCCCAGGGCTCCATTTGGTATTTTCAGGGGAGAGATGAGCTTCTTGAGGCTAGTTTGCAGGTTACAGAGAATTTCACCAATATCTGTCTGTCTCACGCTTGGGTCCTCAGAGGCCCAGAGAAGCGGGGAGGCTTGCTAGGACCTGGCCTGGCTGTCAGAGGCCCTCGCCTCTGGGCTCCCTGCCCGTCTCAGTTGTAGACGGAGGCTTAGAGGGTCCAGGGCCAGCCTGCCGGGGTCCCCTTCAACGTGTTGCTCTTTTTTTTTTTTGAAATAGAGTGTCGCTCTGTCACCCAGGCTGGAGTACATTGGCGTGATCTCGGCTCACTGCCACCTCCGCCTCCCAGGTTCAAGCGATTCTTCTGCCTCAGCCTCCCAAGTAGCTGGGATTACAGGCACATGCCACCACACCCGTCTAATTTTTTGTGTTTTAATAGAGATGGGGTTTCACTATGTTGGCCAGGCTGGTCTCAAACTTTTGACCTCGTGATCCGCATCTGCCCGCCTCAGCCTCCCAAAGTGCTGGGATTGCAAGTGTGAGCCACTGCGCCCAGCGGAACGTGCTGCTCTTTAGCCAGCCTGCGAAGACACACAGTCCTGCCCGCACTCATACCCTCACCCACCCTCCTGACAGGAGGCAGGTCCCTTGAGCAGGTTCCTGAGAGCTCTTGGCCACTGTCCTGCTCTGTGAGATGGGACTGTCTTTGTGTCCATCACGCAGGTGCATAGTAGTGTCCGGAAGGGGTGCACTTTCACCTTGGCAGCGGCTGCTGCTGTTTGCTGAGTTTGGGACCTGGAGTCACTGTGCCAGGGGCGCCGCTGGAGCCCAGCTGGCCGGCACGTTGCCCAGGTTCCAGGCCTGCCTGTCCCTGGTTGCCGTGTGCTCTCATCTGCCTGACCCTGCCTCAGTTCCCTTGTCTGGGCAGTGAGGGTGACCGTGGTTCCCCCATCTGGGGACCTCATCTGCGTGGCATGGATAAGACTGTGCCCTTCCCCCCCCCTTTCTGAGCCCTGGTGCCGTGGCTTGGGGTGTAGGGGAGGGGCATGTTCTCTTCCTGCCCAGGTTGGAGCCCCAGGGGATTGTCTTTCCTGATTTGAGGAGGCTGTTTGACCCTGGGTGTGGAGGGAAAGCCCCATGATGACTGTGCATGGCCCCTGCTCCTCCATGCACCCCAGACTGTGCACCCTGCTCTCACCAGGGTCCTCAGGCCTCGTCTCCGGGCTGACTGCTTCAGGACCCCCATGGCCTGCAGCGGTGCCTGTGGCCTGGCCTCCTGTGGGCTCCTCTGTCTACCCTGCCACAGATGCTGTCCTCCTCCCCAGAACCCCTGGCCTCCCTGGGATGGAAGCCCTGCAGTGTCCCTGCTCTGGCCTCCAGGGCCCCTTCTCAGGGGCCCCCAACTCTGCGATGTCCCTGTGGGAGGCAGCAGCCCGGTGCCTCCCACTCAGCAGGCAAAGCTGAGGTCTCCCTCTTTTTCCACATCCGAGGGCGGGGCCCCTGCCCTCCCCATGCTCACCCACCACCGTGAGCAGCTCCCCAAGTTCTCGCAGACCCCTTCCCTCTCCCCGACCCCAGTCCTGGTTCCCCAAAAGCAGAGCTCTGCCAGGTTAGGCATGGGGTCCCAGTCATCTGCAGGTGTTTGTTGAATGACTGAGTGACTAGGCTTTTCTTCCCACACCCCACTTGCTGGTGGTCACCCCAGGGACTGCTGGGGCTGGATTCCAGCCCTCTGCCCCTCAGAGTGACAGTTCCCGTGGAGGATGACGATCCCCCTCCCCAACAAAAGATAGTTCCCTGCTTCAAGGAGAAGGTCCCTGCTTGGGCATTCATTCCAGCTGCTGACAGACATGTCATGTGAGTTGTCGACCCCGTGACGTTTGAAGCGTCAGTACTGGTGAGGAATTGATTATCACCCCTGACGGGGAAAGTGATCAATTCTCATTTAGCTCCTGTGCATCTCTTGCTCATCCAGGCGGGGGCTCATCTTCATGGCCTCTGAGAGCTGCAGAACCACTGCTGTGCCGCCTGCTGGTGCCATGCAGCTCAACAGCAAGGGAAGCTGCGCAGCTGCCTGGCTCTGGCTCTCCACCCTGTGAAGCTCTGAGGTGGCCCCTGTGTGCAGGGAGTCATCTGTCGTGGGTCAGAGGCCGGGAGCCCTCCTGCCGCTCTGTGTGGCCTGGTGGGGCCTGTTTCTCCTTGGAGGCTGCTCCTGGGCCTCTGCTTCTCCTGCTGCCCCTCTGCTTTGACTGAAGGTGACTCCTACCAGCTGTTCGTTCCTCTTCTGTCACTTGTCCGAGGAAGCCCTCTTAGCCCCCGGACAGGTGGGGCACCGCTGTCTCCACAGTCCCCAGCCCTGATGACACTCTGATTTGGGGGTTCCGGGTCTGTTGCCCCCAAATAGGCGATGGTCCTGGGAGGGTGGGAGCTGGGCCGAGTGGTCCAACAATGGAGGCTTGCCACCTGCGTTCAGAGCCCCTGGTCCCCGGGCTGGGGCTGCCGCCTTTCCTGACTGCTCAGAGCCTGGCCTGGCTTCCACTGCTGCTGGGGCCACCTCTGTGTCTGACAGTGGCACCCGCCTTGGGGATCTGCAGGGTGGGGTGCCTGGCATCAGCAACATTCCCAGCTGAGCCCAGGTGTCACCAGCTTCAGTGGCAGCCTGGGAGATGAGGGGGCGGGGCTCCCTGGCTGGCAGGCAGGGCACTGGCTGACATTATTGGAAGGACTCTGCTCGGGAGGCCGTGGGGCCTGGAGCTCCCAGTTACTGTGGGGGACGGAGCTCAGGCAAGGGCTGGGAGGCAGCCTGCTCAGGCCCAGCCTTGCCGCGCAGCTTCCGTGGGACCCGGGCTTTCTCCTCCCTGGACGGGCGGTGCTGTGTCTGAGATTCCCTGCGGTTCAGCCTGCGGTGGGTGGAGGACCCGTCCTTGTACCTGTCTTGTGTTTTTTGTTGCTCTGGGGTTCCAGGGGTTGAGGGTGGGCATTTGGGATGTGAACCATTGTCCTCTAGACACCAGTCAAAAGCAAGATGGAGACCTGGCAGCTTCGGGGTGCGAGCTTTGTGTTGGTGCAGGGGCATGCTCTGGGGGAGTCTGGCCTTGGTCACACATAGGCTGGGTGGGGATGGGGTTGTGGCCTCTGGTCTCACTGCCTCTCTGCTGCTGGGTGGAGGACAGGGAAGGAGGGAGACTGCAGGCCACCCCCAAACCTTCAACTGCTCAGAGTCATGTCGGAGGGGCTTGTGGTAGTTGGGAGTGGGTTAAGGGAATGGGTCTGGGGCTTTCCCAAAGCTCCCTCAAGTGCCCTGGAAGGATCTCTTATTTGGGAATTGGAAGAGCTGGTTTTAAGTAACAAAGAAAGTCTAGTTCTTCTCTTCCTTTGCCTGCCAGGAAGCTCACGGCAAATCTGTTACTCAGCTCTGGACCACGTGGGACTTTCCTTACGTCTCTCATGGGAACCGTTCATTCCTTTTGTTCCGGTTGCGACTGTGGGTAGTTGTTTTGTTTTTAACTTATATTGTGTAGTTCCTGGAAGCCGCCGCACCATCTTTGTGCGGGACAGTGTTGGTTATCAGTAAATAAACAGAGTAAAAGTGGACTGACGGTGCCTTTGGCCTGTCTGCCTCAGCTTGCTCATCTGGTCCATGGAGACGGAGCCTGTGCTGTGGAGAGGAGTGGCTATGAGGCCAGGCTTTCCTAGCTCCTGGTGGCAGCGAGGCTGGGTGGTCTGGCCTTGGAAGTCCTGGCCCAGGAATGGGCAGTCTTCATCTGCTTCTGAGCTCTGTGCCCTGGCGGCTCCCTTCCTGCTGGGGTGAACACTGTGCCTGATGTGACTTTCTCAGGGCAGGCTCTGGAGGCCACCACTGTGGTGTGGCCATGCCCTGCAGGGCCTCAGTTTCCCGTTGGGCTGCGTCGTCACTGTCGCTTCTTCTGGCACTCAGGGTCACGGTGTCTCAGTTGTGCTCACAGGGGTGCTCAGGCCACAGCTGCCTTTCCAGGATGGCGCCTTCCGGGTGAGAGCCGAGGGGCTGGGGCGGCCCGAGGCCATCTGCAGGGCTGCACTGTGCTCCGTACAGACCCCCCAGCCCGCCTGTCCCATCCCTTGCAGCATCCCAGGCCTCAGCTGTGGGGCTGGGGAGGGGTGGGTGGCCCAGCCCGGTGCCCGGGTCTGATGGGAATGTATGTCCCGCCGGCCCGGTACCAGGACACTCAGCTCAGTGTGCTGCGTCGGGCCTGGGAAGGACGTGCTTGCGTCCCTCCTGCGCTGGCCTCTGACCCCATGTGACGGGTGCTGCCTGCGCTTCGGCCTCTGTTTCCAGTGGAGCTTGCTGCAGGCTGGCCCTTGCCAGGTGCCCTCTGGGGGGCCCTTCCTAAATGTCCTATCCTCCCTAGCTCATAGCCGTGGTTCACGGCCACAGCCCAGCTCTGCCTCCCGGCGGCCTCCAGAACTCTCCCCTGCTGCCAACATGGCCTCCACCAAGCCCACAGCCCCCACCAAGCTCATGCCTCCAGCCGCCTGACCTAGCCTGTGGGGACTGCCCTGAGCTCAGCTGAGAGGCCCCTCCTGCTCTCGTCCCTGGGCCCCTCCTCCCCTTCCCCGACACTTACCTGCATCAGGCGACCTGGCTCTAAGCTTTATCTTCCACTCCTGGCTTTTTACCTTTTTCTCCCGAGGGTGGGGCTGGGCTCCCCCATCAGCCCAGAGGCTCCCCAAGAGGGGGTCAGCAGGGCGGTGGCAAGGGTGCGTCTCTGGGCCCTGAGGTCACTTGGGTCTCGGTTGGAATCCCAGCTCTGCAGCCCTGACAGTGTGTCCTAAGGCAGGTGTCTCAGTCTTTCCGAGCCTCAGTCTATAAAGGGGTCAAAGACTCAAGGCAGCCAGCGAGCCAGGTGGCTGCTTTTGGGGGTGGGTGGCCCCTAGGCGGTTCGGGAGGCCTGGGGTGCCTGGCAGGGGTGTGTCTGGCTGTAGAGTCTTGGGATGGTGCCAGGGGCCCAGCCTGCCTGCCGGGTGATTGGTTGATTGGGAGAAGGCTCGTCCTGGTCCTGCCCAGCCTCCTGGCTGCTGCTTTTGGAGCTTTGGGAGGGGCTGTACCTTGTGGGGGATGGGGTCCCTGCCCTCTGTTGATGCCCCAGAGACCTGTGAGGGGAAGGGCCTTAGGGTGGAGGGCAGGAGGGCTGAACCCTTCCCTGTGCCCGCTGTGCCACGTGGAGGGTGCGGAGGGCTTGGGCCGAGGAGCCGGGCAGCCGGGATGCGTGGGCAGCAACCACCACAGACCCTCTGTGCCCGCTGCTGCTCCACGTGGTGGAGAAGAAGTGGGGGCATGGGGCGTGAGCGACTTTGCTCGCAGCCACAGAGCAGGCTCTCCCTGGCTTCTCCTTTGCCACTGTGTTCCATAAGCAAAGTGCTGTGGCCCCGGGGAGGGCCCAGGGAAGGTGTAGTCCCCACATCCGAGCAGCTCCTGGGGCAGCAGTGTCTCCTCTAAGTTACACCCAGGAGACAGGGCGAGGGTCTCCAAGGAGTGGGCACGTGAAAAGCCTGCGATGGGCCTGGCTGGAGCTCACGCAGAGACTGTCACGGGGCAGGCCGGTTACAGGATGTGGGTGCTCTGGGGGCCGTGTTTGGAGTGGAGCTCTGCTCCAGCGCTGGGGTCCTGGGCACTCCCAGCAGCCTCGTAGGAGGGGCTGGTGATGTAGGCAGTCCTGTGGCCGCTCTCATGCAGAGGCTTTTGGGTTTCTGCTCAGGGATGCCCGGAACCGCCGGGAGGCAGGGGCCTGATTCGAAACTGAGTCCATAGGCCCCTCGCCTGGCCCAGTGGCTGCAGCCTGCACCGAGTTGGATCGAGTGTCCTGGTGACCCCCAACCCCCTGCAGCGTCCCGAGCACCCCTCTGAGGGTCGGGCGTCCTGATGAGCCTGCCCCTCTGCCACCCTGCCGGGGCCATCCTTGCCTGTCTGGCCTTTTTTTTTGAGAGGGAATCTCGCTCTGTTGCCCAGTCTGGAGTGCAGTGGCATGATCTCCGCTCACTGCATCCTCCGCCTGTCAGATCCAAGTGATTCTCCTGCCTCAGCCTCCGGGTAGCTGGGATTACAGGCGTGTGCCACCGTGCCCGGCTAATTTTTTCTATTTTTAGTAGAGACGGGGTTTCACCATGTTGGCCAGGCTGGTCTCCATCTCTTGACCTCATGATCCACCTGCCGTGGTCTCCCAGAGTGCTGGCATTACAGCTGTGAGCCACCACGCCCGGCCGCCTGTCTGGCCCTTAACACCCTAGGCTCCAGTCCTGGCATGCAGTGGAGGACAGGGGAGGCCATTGAGCAGACAAGGGTGTCAATGAGCTCGTCTGTGCCCTGAGCTGCCCAGCTGGGCTGGCGCCTGGCACAGGGCCTTGGGGATGATGTGCCGGCCAGTGCTGGGTGGACTGGGCTGTGTCCCCGCTCCCTCCCCTCACCACAGAGGAGGAAGGGGGTAGGAGGCCTTCAGAGCTGCAGACCAATAGAATGGGAATGGCCCCTGGAGTCCTGGCCGGCGGAGCAGGGAGGGGCTGGGCCTTTAGAGGGTACCCAGCTGGGCAGGAGGGGCACCGGAGCAGCCAGGGGTGGCCAGCCAGTTTCTAGACAGGAGCACCGAACCTGCTTCTCACACCCCGCCCTGACAGGCTGCATCTGACGTAGAAATGTCCTGGACAGCAGGACCTGCGAGGGCTGCTGCCTGGCCAGGCGGCCACGGGTCCCTTCCTGGACCTGTTGTCAGCTCCGGAAACAGCGGCTGCTCAGGGTTGCAGCCCAGCACGCTTTGCTGGGGAAGGAAAGGGAGGGCAAGATATGGAGGCCACAGCCCCGGGGTCCTCATGCGGGGCTGCCCACACTCGCAGTCCTCACTGTGCGGCGATTGGGAGGGGCTTCCGAGCCTAGTTGCCCTCCCAGCGGCCCTGCCAGCGGGTGCTGGAGGTCCCTTTGTGGAGGCCGGTGACATGGACTCAGGGAGGGCCTTGTGCGGCTGAGGTCTCGGGGTCCAATGGCGTGGCTCCTGTGAACTCGGAGCCGGGCCCCCTCACTGTTCCAGGGTGGCCTCGCCTGGTGGGAGGTTTGATCAGCTCCTGCTCTTTCCCACGGGCAGTGGCTGGCTGGCTCGGGAGCTGGGGGACTTTTTCCTGGCAGTGATGGGGAGTGGGGAGTCCCCGGTAAAGTCCCCCAGACCTCACGCAGGAGAAAATGGAAGGATTACTTAAAGCAACTCGGAGACCCCAGAAACAAAATAAACCACAGAGTCATGATTTTTAAGTACAGGATGGGGGAGGCTCCCTAAAACCCCGGCATGTGATGGGTGGGCTGTGCTTGATGCTAAATTGAATCAAATGAAGAAAAACATTTTCCAAATGCAAGTAAAGTATCTGTTTAATTAGACCATAAAGAGAAAATTAAAAGTCATATTTCGCAGCGGGGTAATTACTGTCTTCCTCAAGGCAGCAGGCTGTGGGGGCCTGGGTGACAGGCAGGCCTGCTGGCCAGGGCTTTCTGGAGTACGGATTCCTGACTGGGGCAGTAACCTGTTGGGGGCTTGGGCCAGAGGACCTGTGAGCTGCCAGGATGGCTGGGAGAGGGGCTCTGGCCCCCTCTCAGGCTGTGCGGAGGTTGGAAGGTTCAGGAAGTGGCCACAGAGCAGGATTTGTTGTTGTTGGTGATGGGGGCTCTGTGCTGGGGGAGGGGGCGGGGGCGGGGGCTGTGTGCGTGGGGGAGGGGAGGGACAGGGCTGCCGGGCTGCACGGCCTTTGTCTCTCTGAGGGCTGCGTCTGGGGCTGCCCTGCAGGGAGCAGTCAGTGGTATGGGAGACCCTCGCCCTCGCCTTCTGGGGCCCCAGATGCCCATCCCTGGGAGCCACCTGTGTCAGCAGCGCCCTCCCTAAGCCCCTCCCTGGAGCCGTAAGTGCTGGCCCAGAGTGCTGGGTGGGGCACCGGGTTCTCCTCCTGTCTTAGCTGGAGAGCGTGCTGAGCCCCAGGCTGGTTCCGCAAATGGGACGTCTCTGGTCCCCTGGGTGGCTTGTGTGGCTCTGAGTGGCCCCAGTGAGCAGTCTGTGGCCCAGCCCCTGTGCTGTGCCAGCCTGCATCAGCCTAGCTGGAGTGATGGCTCAGTGGTGGGGGTGATGGCGCCTGGTCCCATTTAGTGTCTCCTAGGCAGGTCTTGAGTAAGCTACCGGGGTTGGAGAGATGGCCCCTGCCCTGTGCCTGTTCAGGGGCTTGAATTCCTGGGGTCTTGGATGGGCATCTCAGTGCCCCCCACAGAGCCTGCTGGGTCAGGGTCGGGTGGTAAGAGTCCCTGAGAGGTGGATCTGGTGGCCTGTCCTGGGGAGGGGTGTGTGGCCCACTCGTGGGCTTTGGCCGTGGGGCCTGGCCTCTGGGTGCTGGCTGGCACCTGGGCTGCCGCTGTTTCTGAGCAGGTGACCGGCAGGCTCGGCTTCTCCCCAGTAAGGGCTTCAGCTTGATAAGCCCCTCTCCAGTGCAGACCCCCAAACACCTGGGACTTGGAGGCCTGGGGCTCCGAGGCCTCGATAGGGCTGGGCCCTCCCTGGCAGCTGCTGTCTGAATTCCTGATGGTGCAGCTGGGTGGGGGCCTGGGCGGGGGGGCCCTCTGGCTTCCTGTCCCCTTTTCCCTGACGCTCCTGCCTGGCCAGCCATTGGTGTGGCGGGAGGTCCATTCTCAGCTTGGTGGGGGCTCCCTCCCTCCCCTCCCCTCTGCTCTCCTTCCTGGCAGACCTGGAGGGAAGGGCAGGGTGGGCTCCCCAAGGCCTGAGGTCGCAGGACGGGCCCAGGCTGCCTGGCTTGTCCAGAGGCCCCAGAACAGGGAGTTGCTGGTCCTGGCGGGAGCTGGGGGCTGGGCTGGAGGCGGGCCTGCCTGTCAGGTTGGGTTAATGGCTCCAGCAGGCGGGCACTTCCTTCCCCTTCACACGGGCCTGGGCCCCCACAGTGGCCTCCTGCTGAGTGGAAAAATCTGCATCATCAG
>CAUYLG010021807.1:0-25454 GCA_963573385.1 Cacajao melanocephalus
CTTTTTGCACTGGTTTCTTCCCATTTTTGTGGATTTATCCACCTGTCGTCTTTGTAATTGCCGACTTTCAGATTGGGTCTGAGTGGACGTCTGGCTTGTTGGTGATGAAGTTTTTTCTGTTTCTTAGTTTTCCTTCAGCAGTTGCCCTTTCCCCGCAGAGCTAGGCTTTCCTGGGTTCAGCAGTGATTATTGTGAAACTCTCAGTCCTCAGCGCTTCCAATTGCTATTCTTGTGGGGATGGGACCAGCCGAGCCTGACTCAAAGGGCACCCAGTCCCGTATACTCCACACTGAGAAGCGCCGTGCCGCACCAGGGCGCCGGCAAAACAGCTGCACCGGCCAAAAGAGTCACGCTGGCGACCTGTGTGGCTCCTCCGCTGGGTAGCTCCCAGTTTGTGGGCCACAGAAATTCGTCTGAAATTGCGGTGTCCACACGCTCTCTCTGCTTTCATTGGGAGCTACAATCCTGAGTTGTTGTTAATTGGCCGTCTTGGATCTCTCTCTCTATGATATTATGTTTAACAGGCAAAGAAGAAGAGCTGAGAAAGAGCTGGAAGAAAAAAGTTCTGAGAAACTGAGGAGAAAACCAAGTGTGACTTTTCAACCAGAGGATTCCATCATTAATAATGATGATTCAGAAATCATTAAGAAACCCAAGGTATTAAACAGCTCCTATAGATTCTTCCCTGGTTTGCATGTATACTGAGTAGTTTGGTATGTCTTTGTGGTTTATCGAGTTCAGTTGCTGGGAGCTTCTGATTGTGATTAGGAGGATCTTTATATTATTTCATATATCAGTCCCTGTTGCCTCCCTCCACAGAGAAGTAGACATACAGTTCTGAATGTGAAAGGCAACTTGAGGCACATCAAAAACTGTAGTTTAGAGCATCTGCCTCTGTGGCTTTTTTATATTTGAAATCAACCTTTGCTTATTTCTGTGACATCTTAATGTATATATTATGTTATTTGGGCTTCTCCTAATACAATTTCACCCTTCTCTGAGATTCTGCTAGGATTTCCCAAACAGGTTTGTTGTGTAACCTCTATTTTAAATCAGATCTTTTTAAAAAATTTAATTTATTATTATTTTTTTAGAGATACGGTCTTGCTCTGTTGCCCAGGCTGTAGTGCAGTGGCACAAATATGGCTCACTGCAGCCTCCACCTCCTGGGCTCCGGCTATCCTCTTGCTTCAGCCTTCCAAATAGCTTGAACTACAGGTGTGTGCCACCATGCCCAGCTAATTAAAAAATATTTTTTGAGAGATGGGACCTTGCTATGTTGCCCATACTGGTCTCCAACTCCTTACCTCAAGTAATCCTTCCACCTCAGCCTCCTAATACACTTGGATTACAGGTATGAGCCATCATGCCCAGCTTTAAGTCAGGTCTTTTTAGACATACCTTCTACATTTGGTGACTTGTCTGTTTTTGCAACAACAGATTAAATAAACAGAAACATATTAATAGTTTTGTTTACTTTTTTTTTTTTTGAGGCAGATTCTCACTCTGTTGCCCAGGCTGGAGTGCAGTGGTGTGATCGCGGCTCACTGCAACTTCCGCCTCCCGGGTTCAAGCAGTTCCCTGCCTCAGCCTTCTGAGTAGCTGGGATTACAGTTGCCCGCCACCACGCCTGGTTAACTTTTGTATATTTAGTAGAGATGGGGTTTCAGCATCTTGGCCAGGCTGGTCTTGAACTCCTGACCTTGTGATCTACCTGCCTTGGCCTCCCAAAGTGCTGGGATTACAGGTGTGAGCCACCACGCCCAGCCTACATTGATTTTTAGAAGGCATGCTTTTTCAGTCAGTCCTCAGGAACATGTATAGAGGCACTTAGTACAAATGTTTGTTGAGTCCATGAAAGATTTTGGCAGGATGGCGATACTATTTGAGTATCACCTCTGTAGGAGAGAGTTGCACATTGTAACCTAGGAACTTTACATTGATTTGATAATGTTCTTTTTTATTGTTTGGCTTATGAATTTTCTGAACTCATTTGTGGAGTTACTTCAATAGAGTAAATAATTTGTTAGAATAATTATGACTAAAATGATGGAAATTGAACCTATACCTTAGAATTGAATCTTTGTTGCTATTGAGGATTTTTTCCAAAATGATACACATCTTTGAGTTAATCATAAATTAATCATGTGGGAATTCATTTAGGAACAACAAGAACATTGTGATTCCCATCCTTTGGATGACTTCGCCATTCCTTTTGGTATGTATGTGTGTGATTAATGTCTAAGTTTAGAGTTAAAATTAGCTTTCTAGAAGTATGTGCAATATAAAAATGAGGCTACCTAATTTCTGCCCAGCTGAATACAAATTCAAGGGTTCCTATACTCCACCCTCCTCAACTCAGGTTAGATAATTGACTAGAAAACCCACAGAACTTGGGAAAGCACTTTACTTATGATTACAATTTTATTGTAAAGGATACAACTCAGGAATATCCCCCTTAACTCAGGTTTAATAATTGACTAGAAAACTCACAGAACTTGGGAAAGCACTTTACTTGTGATTACAATTTTATTATAAGGGATACAACTTGAGAACAGCCAAATGGAAGAGATACACAGGGTAAGGCAGTGGTGGGGGTGGGCAGCATGCTTCCATGCCCTCTCTGGGATGGCCACTGTCCCAGCACACCCATGCATTCACCAACCTGGAATCTCCCTTAACCTGTTTGCTTCAGAATTTTTATTGACTTTTCAGTACATAGGTATAATTGATTAAATCACTGGCCATTGTGACTGAGCTCAATCTCCAGCTCCTTCTCTTTCCCAGAAATGGCAGTAGGATGGGTGAATTGGGGAGTGATAGTTCTATCCTTCTAATCATGTGGTTGGTTCTTCTGGTGATGAGGCCCTATGCTGAAGCTATCTAGGGGCGTGCCAAGAGACACTTCTAGCATAAACTCAGGTATCAGAAGGGGCTTGTTAGAAATAACAGACACTCCTATCAGGAAATCTCCAGAGTCTGAGGACATGTGTGCAAGAAACTGGGTCTTTGTAGACCAAATATATGTTTTTCATTATACCACAGTGTGCCATAATTGATACTCTCTGATTCTATGTAGTCTTCCTAGGTGATCTCCCAGATAAATCCACATATAAACCCAAGCTCTCATAGTAGACTTTGAACTTTGATTCTCTGTCCTCTTGAGCTTTTCCACTTGTGTAGAAATTACCTCAGGTACAGCATGTGAATTCTGAATTCATTATTTCTACTCTGCCCCAACTGTTTTTTCCTCCTATGTTCTCTTTCTCCATTTGTGTTAATACCAGCCTAAGCCAGAAACACATGATTCTGAATTCTGTCTTCCCTCTTATCCAGTCAGAAAGCAATTATTACCTATTTTGTCTCCTTTGTAGTTCTTAAATTTATCCTGTTTCCCCCATCCCTCACCATTACTAGGTATATCCACTCAAACCCATTTTCCACACACTGCCTAGGTTGTTTTCCTAGAATATGAATCTGACCATATCATTTCTCTGCTTAACAGCTTCAGCTAGATCTTCATTAGCCAGAAGAATATCTAGGTTTCTAAGCTGGGAGCGCAGAGTCCTCAAGAGTTTTGGTTTTGATTCTACCATGTCTTTGAGATTCAACTTACGTAACACTTCATTCAGAAAGCCCATTGTAGGCTGGGTGTGGTGTCTTACACCTGTAATCCCAGCACTTTGGGAGGCCAAGGTGGGCAGATCACTTGAGATCAGGAGTTCAAGTCCAGCCTGGCCAACGTGGCGAAACCCCGTCTCTACTAAAAATACAAAAATAAGCTGGGTATGGTGGTGGGTGCCTGTAATCCCAGCTATTTGGGAGGCTGAGGCAGGAGAATCACTTGAACCCGGGAGGTGGAGGTTGCAGTGTGCCAAGATTACACCACTGCACTCCAGCCTGGGTGACAGAGCCAGACTCCATCTCAAAAAAACAAAAGAAAGCCCATTTAAATAACTTCCTGACACCTCATATTTTACTCCTGCTGAGTTAGGTACTGTGCTGCTGGGCTCCTGGTAATACGTTAGCTTCTTAATAATTACTTCGAATGTTTTGTTATATTTAAGAAATGCTACAAGATGATAATACTTCAGCTGGATTACATTTCATGGCCTCTGTGAAAAAGAAAGCTATAGGAAGTCAAGATGCAAGTACAAATACAGACTCAGGTAAATGCTGTTTTTCTTTTTAAATAATTCATATATTTTGACACAATTGAGTTATCTAGACTTCCTTTAAGGCAGTGATTTAAAGGGAATTTTAAATTATGTGATGTTATTTACTTCCCTTAGATTTTTCTCTCCAATTGTGGTGTAACCTTTAGAAATCAGATTTATAACTTAAGTAAAACATAATAGAGACTTTTCTTCAAAATTGCCATAGACTACATTCTAAGTCAGTAAAAATAATGCTTTGAATTTGGATTCTCTGTGTCATTAAATATCTTCACTGGAATTGCATACCTAAGGTTGGGATGCGTGGGACTGTGGCTAGTGAAAGTGAGCTAGGAAGAGGATTGGGTTCGGCTTGTTGAGGGAGGGGTATATAACTGTGTCCAGGAGTAGAAGAAATAAATGTTAGAGGACCTATTATTTGGGATGTTTCTTGACAAATTTCCTCTTTAATATTACTTATCATTATGAATAACATCTTGAATAGTGCTCTACCCATTATATCATAGTAATTCTTTTTTATGACTTTTAGTACACAGTTGAACTGTGTACAGAATCTTGTAAGTGCTTTTTAGCCTTTCTAACTTTATCTTATGTTTTAAAAATGTAATCATTGTAGAATATTTGGGTAATTTAGCAATCTCTGAAAATGATGAAAATTAACCATAATCATACCACTTAGCAATAACAGTTTGATACTGTTTTTTCTTTTAGTCTTTTGTGCATTTTACATAGTTAGATACAGCATATAGCACAGGTGTCATCCCTTACTATCTAAACTCTCATTGTCCAGATATTATTGCCATCTTCTCTAGCTTTTTCATGAGAGTTTAGTTTAATCCTCCTGGGTCCCAGTGTTGTTTTTTTCCAAGTACCATGGGATGCTCTTAAATTAGAGTGTATCTTTAACGTATTATTTCTTTGGTTATTTGTATCATAGTATGTTTGCTGTAGTGTTGAAGGCAATTCATCTCTAATGTGTTCAGTATTATTGCATATTCCATGCTAACTAATGAATTAAATGAATATTAAATAGTGATATTTAAAATGCTTTATATGTAGTAATACTTGATGGGTTGTTATTTAAGTATTTAAGAGTTGCTTAATGATGTTTGGGAAAATTAGATGGGCTAGGACACCTTTTTTTTCTTCTATTTGAATTACTGTCATAAAGCCTCCTAGAATCAGAAAATTCACTATCTAGCACATTTGCAGGAGTGGATTAGATTTGGATAACAAGGGATACCTGTATTTTGTATCCTATTCATTTCACTTTGATTTATGCATATGGCAAACATGTCCCTGTGAATTCAAAAAAGTACTTTGTAATCATATTCCTTCTTTCAGCTGTGCCATAAAATATTTTACCAGTTCCTTATTGTTAAATACTTAGACAGTTTCCAGTTTTTTCTCCTATAAATTGTGCTTCAGTGAGTACCTTCCTGCATAATAGACTTTCTGGTTATTACTATGATTTAGCTAACCTTTTTAACTTTGCCAACCTGATAGGTCAAAAAAGTCATTATTGTAATTTGTATTTCTTTCTGAATAAAGTTGAGCACGTGTAAAATGTTTTTGATATAAATGATGACTCTGCATTTGAGAAAATTTTTTTTTTTTGAGGCAGAGTCTCGCTCTGTTTCCCAGGCTGGAGTGCAGTGGTACGATCTTGGCACACTACAACCTCCACCTCCCAGGTTCAAGTGATTCTCCTGCCTCAGCCTCCCAAGTGGCTAAGGTCTCCTTAACAGGTGACCTCCACCATGCCTCGCTAATTTTTGTATTTTTAGTACAGACAGGATTTCACCATGTTGGCCAGACTGGTCTTGAACTCCTGACCTCAAGTGATTTGCCGTCCTCGACCTCCCAAAGTGCTGGGATTACAAGGCTTGAACCACCACACTGGAACTGAGAAACATTTTTAAATGTTCATTATCTAAACACGTCTTTGAGAAAGCCTTGGAGGTACACTGCTTTTGTTGCAAAGTAGTTTATCAAAGTTGGCAGCTATTTGCTGAGTCTGCCATTCATCTAGGTGAAGGGCCAAGATAAGAATAATAATAAAATCTGAAATTACATTAATTATTTAAAATTACATTGTTAAGCTGTCATTCTAATTTTCTACCTATCACCTCTTATGCATAATATCTAATTATATTCATATATTTTAATTTTTTCTTGTGTTTGTGAAATTGTTTTTGTTTTCTCTTTTTCTCTTACGTTTTTAAATATATTATAGTACAAGATAAGGAAGCCACTTCTCAGGAAGTTGTTTCTGAATGTGGTACCAAGCAACAAATTATTTCTTGCACACCAGGTGTGATTTCTTTTTTTTTCTAAGAATGGTTTGACTTATTAAAGATTATATCTGCATGCCAAAGCTAGTCACCATCCTCCATAAAAAAAGCAGTTAAGCCAATCAATTAAGAGAGATAGAATGATTTAAGTATTTTTCTTTTTCTTTTTGTTTTTTAACATGTTAGTAAGATTTAAGTATTGTTCTTTTCCTTTTTTTCTAGTTTTAAGTGGTTTAAATTCAAGCTTTAGTAACAAATACTCAATATGAGTTACATTTGAAAATAGTGCTTTATTGAAAATACAATGCTAGAAAATAAGGTTAGAAACCCAGAATAAAAGGCACAGAGTTAAACTGTCTGCTGATCTGCTGTGACAGGCCTGTTTATTTCACTGTTCCATAAGAAGCAAATAACTTTTGTGAAATTTAGTTGTTAAAACACTTTAAGTGGTAAAATTTAGTTATGGCCTCTGAATATACTACACACCACTAAATGATACCCTTTTAAAGAATGTGAATTACATTTCAATAAAGCTGTCAATAAAAATAAGTAAATAACAAGAAACTGTTCAAAGTGAAAAAAAAAATTATAGGTTAATCTCCTAAACTCTGGTTTTGTTGAAATTTTCCTAAATGAAGTAGGTAAACATGACTGAATATATCTGATATGGAAATAGGAGATTTTAGCATTTTCTTGATGTAAGTTAGTACTTTATTGTTCTTGTAAATCATTCATATGAGAAAAACAATAGCCTGTATTCATTTATGAATTACTCTAAATTGTCCTTAGAATAGAATAGAATTTGCTTTAATTATTTATACCCAAGTCACTTCTACTTAGATTTCAAGAAACACAATTTATGTTGTTTGTTGCTAACTTGTTCGTACAAAGTTGATGATTTGGAGCTGTTTACAGCCTTTTTTAATGTTCCTGATTATTCCTTTTTTAATTTTCAGAACATGAGCCTTCGAATGCTCCTCAGCTCTTGGTCCCAGATGTTTATCTAAATCTGAAGCTTTCCACTGAAATATCAGAGAAACCTTTGTCACCCTTAATACCTCATACAGTAACAAACTCGGTTTGTGTTTTATTCAGAAGTTTTAATAATACCTTTGTGCTAAAATGTATTATGGTCATCTAGACATTATTCAATTGTGTAGGTGAAATGAGGCTAGAAACTCTCTGTGTAGCTTTTTAGTAAAGGTTAAAGAATTAAGCATTATGCCAAAAATATTGTAAATTTAAGACCAATAATACTTCTGCTCTTTTTCCTAAGTTAGGCATATACAGGCTTTCTTGACTTGTTGTTAATAAGCATGAAGAATTAAGCTTTTTTTTTTTTTTTTTTTTTTTTTTGGCAGAGTGACCACATAGAGTAAAAAGAATGTAACCCTCTTTGATTTTGTGTGTTTTGGCCCAGGTTGGACATACTTACATAAATGTGATTGACATTGAAGCTGATGATCTTCTACAGGAATTACCTGTGAGAGAAGAGCCTTCAAATGGTAATGTTATCAAACAGCAAAGTGATCATCTAGAAGTTCCATCATCTGCAGAGTTACATTATATGGCAGCTTCAGTTACTAATGCTGTTCCTCCCCATAATTTTAAGAGTCAAGGTAATTTTTTCCTACTTTTAAAACAAATATGATTTGAAAAGTTCTTTAATATAGCATTGTTATCCCTACTCATATCTCTTCTCTCTCCTCCTACAAAACCACTGTATTTTTGGATGTTTATATTCACAGAAATATTCTGTTAATCTTCTGATTACCTTGTTTAGAAGTTTATAATCAGCCTTTGAGTGCTTTTCATATTCTTGATAGAATCAGCCAGTTCCACTATGGATTTATTTTCTAAACCTGCAGAAGTAACTCCTGCTTGTCTAGATGGAAAAAGCTTGAGAGCAGGCATTACTGAAGTGAAGGAGCCTAGTGTCACCTCATGTGCACCATCAGACATACAGCAGAACAAAGGTAAACAGCCAAGATGTATAGCATGACCCTCTCCTGAATTACTGTTATATTAGAAACAAGTACCAAAACTTGATCATTGCAAAAGAAACCAGAAAAAGGGTTGTCCCTTGCTAAGGAGCATGGGGGCAAGTAGGTAAATGAAATAGAGACATGATTCCAAAGCTAGGACACATGGATATTTTGCAAGAAGTCACAGATCTGTTTATGCATGTATCTTTTCTCAATAAGGCCAAAAATAAATATTTTGTGTGAGTTCATGAGTGTTTTGATGTTAAAAAGCAATTCTCATTTTAAAAGGTGAGAAATTCTCAAATAGCAGACAGAAAATATACAGGCGTGGTAGCCAACAATACTTTTTTTTCCAACTTTTATTTCAAATCTGGGATGCACGTACAGGTTTGTTACATAGGTGTATTGCATGATGCTAAGGTTTGGGATATGACTGAACTCATCATCCAGGTAGTGAGCATAGTACCCAATAGGTAGTCTTTCATCCCTTCCCTCCCTCTCTCCCTCCCTGTCTTATAGTCCCCAGTGTCTGTTGTTTCCATCTTTATGTCCAGATGTATGCAATTCAATAGTACTTATAAAGTATCAGTTTTATAGTCAGGTTGCACTATGGTAACTTTTTGCAAGATTTAGAAGACTATATATATATATTTTTATAAATATATAAATATTTTATATAAAATATTTAATATTTATATATATTTTATATATATATATATAATATATATATATTTTAGGCACACACCACCATGCCTAGCTAATTTTTAAATTTTTCATAGAGATGGGGTCTCACACTGTGGACCAGGCTGGTCCCACCCAGTTTTTACTGAGCACCCAGCAGAGGCTTGTGGGAGAGGCTGTGCATGGCTGCACTCTGGTGTCTGGAGCTCCAGGGATTCTGACTGTCCTCTCCACACTCCACCTTCACACATGCCCTCACATCCTGTCTTCTTTCCTGCTTTTGTGGTGTTCCCTCTTCCTCCTGGCTCTTGCCTTGGATAAAGCTGCCCGCATGTCCTGTCTGGCTTTAGAGGGGCTCGTCATCCTTTGGAATTCAATTTATCTGATTGCCTTGTGACCTCAACACGTTAATGGGCTCAGGAAGTTGTGATCCTGCAGGTTTTCCGACCTTTTTCTTGCTATTGGGGTATGAGTGACATTCTCTTGTGACATTCCACTTTTAGGTGGAAACAACTCTTTAGGTAAGATTTTGTAACCATAAAAGAAGGACAAATTTAACCACATAAATGTTAGCTTTAATATTAACACTAAGAGTGTGAAACTGGGACCCACAAATAGGAAAAAAATATTTGCAACACATATAACCAATAAAGGTTACAAACAAGATATTTAAAGAATGCCCTTGAGTCACTAAGCAAAAGATAAAAGAAAAATTGACTCAAGAGTTAAGCAGGTGCTTCACAAAAGCAGAAATCCAGATTGCAAATAAACATATGGAAAGCTGCACAGCCTGGGTGCAGTGACTCACACCTGTAATCCTAGCACTTTGGGAGGCTTGAGCCCAGGAATTTGAGACCAACTTGGGCAACATAGGGAGACCCCATCCCTACAAAAAAATTTTTTAAATTAGTCAGGTGTGGTGTGGTGGCACATACCCATAGTCCCAGCTACTTGAGAGGCTAAGGTGGGAAAAGCCTGACCTCAGGAGGCTGAGGATGTGGTGAGCCGTGACTGTGCCACTGCACTCCAGCCTGTGCGACAGAGCAGCAACACTGTGTCTCCAAAAAAAAAAAAAAAAAAGCTGTGTAATCTCATTAATAATTAGGTAATGCAAATTAAAATCATGATTACTTGCCACTACATTTTAGCCTACAAGAATGGCTAAAAGCGACAAAGTATAAAACTATCAAGCACTGCCGTGGATGTGGAGCGAATGCAGCTCCTCCACTGTTGGTGGGACTCATTCACTGACACAGTCAATTTTTTTTTTTTTTAAGAAAATTTTTGTGGTTTTATTGTATCATGAGGCATTGAAACATCTGAACAAATCAATGTCGGGGCGGTGAGGCAGCTGCTTTCTCCTTCACGTCTTTGGGTTACTAGAGCAACTTGTCAGTAGATTAAAAAAAAAAAGAGGACAACCTTTTGCATTACTTGTCTTTCCAAGGCATGCGCTGGTACAACACAAACTTCTCCTGTCAGATGCAACTATTCTAGCGTCCAAACATGATGCACAACACCTCGGTGGCAGCAGCGCACTGCGCCCACTCCCGCCGTGGCCCTGCTCATTTGTGCATGATATTTGGAGCATCTGGAGGAGCGGGAATAGTATTGGGAAGAGGAGGGAGGAGGAAGAAGCGTGAGTGCCTGGCTGAGGAAGGTCAGCTGGAGTTGTGCAGGGCAAGCCTGAACATGTCATTGGTGCAAACCCAAGCATCGTTGATGTTCTTTAATGGGAACATCGGGTGGAACCCCATGATGGGGCTTCGTCCTCCTTAAGCTGGCCCACAACCATGCTGATAATGCAGCTATCTGGCGTGGGCTGATGGTCCTGCGCTGTGATGCTGTGCTGGATTTTCTGGAATGGATGGCTAGACAACTTCTCCACAATGGCAGCTTTCCCCTGGAACTGTTGTCCTTCCCACGTAAGGCATGATGCGTCAATGGAAATTGCGCCTAGTTGGGTTCTATCAAATAACTGGTAATAATGTTGAATGAAGCTGGATCCAATCTGCTCCCAAATTGGCTTGTCTCCCATTCTGGAGCGTCACCCAGCCTCACAGAGACCCGAGGGGCTGGCACGATGGCGGCAGTGGCAGCGGTGGCCTTTTTTTTTTTTTCCGAGACAGAGTCTCGCTCTGTTACTCAGGCTGGAGTGCAATGGTGCTATCTTGGCTCACTGCAACCTCCACCTCCTGGGTTCAAGAGATTCTTCTGCGTCCACCAAGTAGCTGGGATTATAGGCTCCTGCCACCACACCTGGCTAAGTTTTGTATTTCTAGCAGAGACGGGGTTTCACCATGTTGGGCAGGCTGATCTTGAACTCCTGACCTCAAATGATCCACCCACCTTGGCCTCCTAAAGTGTTGGGATTACAGGCATGAGTCACCACATCCAGCCTGATACAACCGCTTTTAACTATGATCTTGTAAAGGTCAAGATAAGTTAAATTCCACCCTAGCAATTCTGCTTCTAGGAATGTACTTGATAATTGCATGCACATGGGTACCAGGAGGTGAATCCCTCTGATTGTCACATTCTTCTTCTGTTTTTTTTTTTTTAACATGGAGTTTCGCTCTTTTCGTCCAGATTGGAGTGCAATGGCGTGATCTCAGCTCACTGCAACCTCTGCCTCCTGGGTTCAGCGATTCTCCTACCTCAGCCTCCCAAGTATCTGGGATTACAGGCTTGTGCCACCACGCCCGGCTAATTTTGTATTTTTAGTAGAGATGGGGTTTCATCATGTTGACCAGGCCTCAGACTTCTGACCTCAGGTGATCCACCCACCTCAGCCTCCCAAAATGCTGGGATTACAGGAGTGAGCCACTGTGGCCAGTCCTTCTTCTGGTTTTCATAAACCGTTGGCCAGAGTGTTACTTAGCCTGGCTGGCCATCTGAGTCCTTAGGGTAACTCTGTAATCTTTTTCGTATATGCTGTGGAAAGTAGAAAAGTTCCTTTTTAAAGTTTCCTTTCTTGTTAAAGAATAAATCATAAGTGTGCTAATAACTCTTTGTTAAGCCCTATCCTATGTAGCCATTAAACATGCCATGCTTACAGGCACATAGTGCATTCTATGTCTTTGTACTTTAACCAAGATATCTGTGCTGGATGTGCTCACAGGTATGTCCTAGCTCTCCACTGCTTTTACCGGTTTAGAAAAGTTTTAAGTTGTTAGCCAATTGGGTTTTAGTTTAGATTGTGAGGTCTAACTCCAGCCAGCAGAGATCAGACACAGCAGTAAGGACGACCCCAAAAGCATAAGGGATAAATTTGTGTGTTTCCCTTTGTTCGTTGTATTCTCATGGCAAGATGGCTAGCGGGAGTACCCTTCCTGCAGTCCAGGAAGTAAAAATTGCATTGCTAAAACATCCTTTGTCTCGGTGCCGCTAATTTTTCTTTTCGGCACCGAGCATCTGTTTCCAACAGTACTTTATGTCATCTCACAGTTACACCCTCAGGAAACAGTGTTATTTCCAAGCTTGCTTTAGAGGAGTTCCTCACTCTTTTCTGCAAGCCGCTTGTTTGCCTGCAATGAGCTCCTGGGCTGAGGAAAGAGCCTCCGGGGCAGCACCCAGCAGGGGCGGTATTCACACACTCCCCGCTCGCTGGACCAGTGAAGCTGCCTCTATCCCCCTGCTGGTACCCATCCTTTCCCTTGGGCCTGGAGAACCTTGAATGAATTTCATGACACTGAGAAATAAGCTTCAGAAAGCAAAGTTTTTGGTCCGTTTTGTTCATTGCTATATCCCTGATGCCTAGATAGTCCTGGGAAAAGGCAAAGATTCTACAGATGAAGAACCTTAGGTTTAGAGAGCACATGGCTCCTAAACAGAGAGGCCTTCTAGCTCTGGGTTCAGTGCTTAGTGCTACTTTCTGGAGCACAGATGAGCCTTTTCACTAGGCTAAATTATCTGAGAAAGGACAAGGTTCCCAGAGAGGACTCTTGCCAGGCCTATGGATCACAGTCATCAAGAAGCACAGACGCTCTGGCAGGAAAGAGGACAGGCACAGATGGAAATCAATATACCCTGTTCCAACACTTCAGCCCCTTCTTTGGGTCAAAGAGTCTTGGCAACATCTAGTAACTCTACTCCTCAGGCCTCCACCCTTTCCTGCTTCCCTTCTGATCTGGGCCTTCCTATCCCTCCTGCATTGTGCTGGGTGGGTGAGACAGAGCCAAGAGCTTTGACACATATTTTATAACACTCTTGTGTGGGAAACAAAACAGAGCACAACACTAAGAAACCCTTATGTCTGGTTGGGATCTAGAATTTACAAAGCACTATTTCTTTTCTTTCTTTTTTTTTTTTTTTTTAGACAGAGTTTCACTCTGGTAGCCCAGGCTGGAGTGCAATGGTGAGATCCCTGCTCATTGCAACCTCCACCTCCCGGGTTCAAGCAATTTCTCCTGCCTCAGCCTCCCGAGTACCTGGGACTACAGGCACCAGCCACAATGCTCGGCTAATTTTGTATTTTTTTTAGTAGAGATAGCGTTTCACCATGTTGGCCAGGCTAGTCTTGAACTCCTGACCTCAGGTGATCTGCCCACCTCGGCCTCCCAAAGTGCTGGGATTACAAGCATGAGCCACCATGCCCGGCCTACAAAGCACTTTTACATCCAATCCCTCTTGATTGGAGCCTCCTTGTGAAAGGATCCAGAGGTACCTATCCATGAAGGACAGGCTCCCTAATTAAGAGAGTACAGGAAGTTCTAAGCAGAACCAACGAGCTCCCCAAAGCGGGTAAAAGATATGGTTAGAAAAACCCATGACACACATCCCAGTGTGCAGGCCTATGCCACAGCAAAGAGCAGACTGAGCTCATGGCGCCAGCTGAGCACCATCTGAGCAAGAGCCCCAGAAGGAAAACAGAGGATTTCTGTTGTTAGTAAATGGGAGACTAGGTAAATTGTACCAACTCTTCCACTAGGAGCCAAAGAGCTGTACAAACATCTGAAAGCATCGAAGAAATAACAAGATACTAAAGAATGACTAGGCTGACATCCCAGAGAGGACACGAATCCACACAGGTGAGCCCAGCATTTGGGCCACTTGGGCCTGCAGGCACTTGCCCATTTAGCAGAGGCGATGGAGAGAATGGGTTGTGTTCCTGAAAGTTTTCCTGGCCTGGGCAGGGGGAGTTGGAGTACAGGGCCTGTGAAAGGTGGGATACTGGTAAACCACTGCCTGTTTTGAGGTGTGATCTGAGAGGATCATACCCTACGGTTAAGGATGAACCAGAAGCAAACCAGCCTTTACACAGTCTGACAGGTCTGTGGCTTGGTTTCAGTGGCTCAGAAAATCTCCAAACTTCGGCTGGGCAGAGTGGCTCACACCTGTAATCCCAGCACTTTGGGAGGCAAAGGCAGGCAGATCACAAGGTCAGGAGATGGAGATCATCCTGGCCAACATGGTGAAACCCCATCTCCACGCAAATACAAAAAATTAGCTGAGTGTGGTGGCACACACCTATGTCCCAGCTACTCAGGAGGCTGAGGCAGGGGAATGGCTTGAACCCGGGAGGCAAAGGTTGCAGTGAGCTGAGATGGCACCACTGCACTCCAGCCTGGTGACAGAGCAAGACTCCATCTCAGAAAAAAAAAAGAAAAAAAAAAGAAAATCTCCAAACTTGAATCTGGATTACTGTGACTTCAGAATTCTAGTGCCCCTGGGTACCTGACACAAGCAAACAGAAACCCTCTCTAGGGGGAGAAATCATCATCCTAGGCTTCAAAATATTTTTCAAATGCAATGTCCAGCACAAAGTAAAAAATAACGAGGCACATGTGAACACACAACAGGGAGAACCAGCAGAAATTAGGTGACAGAAATACACAAGGATTCCAGTTATTGGAATGATCACAGACTGAGCACAGGCAAAAAGTTGAAGAAAACTCCCCCAATCGTTGGTAAGTCTGGCTATTTGAACTCTTCATTCTCTAATCCATCCCCATTCTACAACCTCTCATCCTCAATCTGCCTTCCCCACTGTCTCCAGAGTTGTCTTTTCACAAAACAAATCTGACCTTCCCTCAGTTCTGTGCTTAAATGGCATTCAGGCTGTTTGTAATCTGTCCTAAATTGCCCTTTTCAGCCTTATCACACAATCTTGTCATACAGACTACTTTCCTAGGTATTCTACCTTTGCCCTCAATGTCCTTGTCTCCTATTTTATCCTGAAAAATGCCTCTTTATCCTTCAAAGTCCAATTTAAACCTCCTGTCTTTGAAGCCTTTCTGAAATCTTTTTTTTTTTTTCAAGATGGAGTCTCGCGCTGTTGCCCAAGCTGGAGTACAGTGGCGCGATCCCAGCTCACTGCAACATACGTCTCCTGGGTTCAAGCAATTCTCCGACCCCAGCCTCCCAAGTAGCTGGGATTACAAGCGCCTGCCACCATGCCCAGCTGATTTTTGCATTTTTAGTAGAGACAGGGTTTCACCACTTTAGCCAGGCTGATTTCAAACTCCTGACCTCAAGTGATCCGCCCACCTCAGCCTCCCAAAGTGCTGGGATTACAGGTGTGAGCCACCATGCCCAGCCCCTTTCTGAAATCTTAACTCCAACTCTCATAGCTTTGTACACACTGACACACTATTCTAATTATTTGTATTGACACTATTAAAATACTAACACACTGTTATAATTGTTTGTTTATGTCTGTTTCTCAAGCAGACTACTAACTTGTTGAGGTTAGGATCTATTTTTATTCATTTAGCATTCCCAGCGTCTAGCATAGTGCCAGGCTCAGAGTAAGTGCTTAATAAACATTATCTTAATTTTTCGAGGCAGGGTCTTGGCTGTGTTGGCCAGGCTGGAGTGCAGTGGCTATTCCCAGGCTTAATCCCATTACTGATCACCATGGAAGTTTTGACCTTTTCTGCTTCTGACCTGAGCTGGTTCATGCCTCCCCAGGCAACCTGGTGGTCTCATGCTCCCAGGGGGACACCATATTATTACCAAACTTAGTGCAGAGGCCTGATCATCATAACGCACTATAGCCCAGAATTCCTGGACTCAAGCAATCCTCCTGCCTCAGGCTCCAGAGTGGATGGGACTATATGTGTGTACCATGCTGCCCAGCTTACTAAACATTTATAAGACTCACTCTGTCACCCAGGCTGGAGTGCAGTGGTACGATCTTGGCTCACTGCAACCTCCACCTCCTGGGTTCAAGTGATCCTCCTGCTTCAGCCTCTTGAGTAGTTGGGACTACAGGCACCCTCCAGTATGCCTGGCTAATTATATATTTATATATATATATAATATATATATGTGTATATATATTATATATATAATTATATATACATATATATATATGTATTTTAGTAGAGATGGGGTTTCGCCTTGTTGGGCAGGCTAGTCTCAAACTCCTGATGACTCAGGTGATCCCCCTGCAGCCTTCCAAAGTGCTGGGATTATAGGCATGAGCCACCGCGCCCAGCCTGAAATAGTATTCTTTTTTCTGAGACAGAGTCTCGCTCTGTTGCCAAGCCGGAGTGCAGTGGTGTGATCTCAGCTCACTGCAACCACTGTCTCCCAGATTCAAGTGATTCTCCTGCCTCAGCCTCCCAAGTAGCTGGGACTACAGATGCATGCCACCATGCCCAGCTAATTTTTGTATTTTTAGTACAGACAGGGTTTCACTATGTTGGCCAGGATGGTCTCGATCTCTTGACGTCATGATCCACCCACCTTGGCCTCCCAAAAAGGTGTTGGGATTACAGGCATCAGCCACCACGCCCGGCCAGAGTATTTTTAATGACAGGTGACACAGACTGCTACAGACTGAATTGTGTTCCCCCAAAATCCATATGTTGAAGCCCCAATTTCCACTGTGACTGTATTTGGAGATACGGCTTATAATGGGATAATTAAGATTAAATAGGTGATAAAGGAGGGGCCCTAATCCAATAGAATTGGTGTCCTTGTAAGAACAGGAACTGACATCAGAGCTTTTCTCTTTCCACATGTGTACAGAGGAAAAGCCATGTGAGGACGCAATGAGAAGGCAGCTGTTTGCAAGTCAGGAAGAGAGGCTTCATCAGAAACCAACCCTCTTGGCACCTTGATCTTGCACTTTCAGCCTCCAGAAAGTGAGGTATTAATTTATGGTGTTTAAGCCGTCCAGCCTGTGGTATTTTGCCATGATAGCCTAAGCAGACGAACACACAGACCATTTCTGAGATTTCAAACACATTTAAATACACATCTTGGCCAGCCTGGCCAACACGGTAAAACCTTGTCTCTTCTAAAAATACAAAAATTAGCCGGGCATGGTGGCACGCATCTGTAGTCCCAGCTACTTGGGAGGCTGAGGCATGAGAATCGCTTGAACCCAGGAGGTGGAGGTTGCATTGAGCTGAGATCATGCCACCACACTCCAGATTGGGTGACAGAGTGAGATGCTGTCTCAAAAAATAAATAAGTAAAATAAATAATTATCCATCTTTGGCCAGGTGCGGTGGTTCACACCTGTAATTCCAGCAGTTTGGGAGGCTGAGGAGAGAGATTGCTTGAGCCCAGGAGTTTGGGACCAGCTTGGGCAACATAGTGAGACCCTGCCTCTCCAAAAAAGTTTAAAAATTAGCCAGGTGTGGTGGAATGCACCTGTAGTCCCAGCTACTCAGAAGGCTGAGGTGGGAGGATCATTTGAGCTGGGGAGGTCAAGGCTGCAGTGAGCCTTGCACTCCAGCCTGGGTGACAGAGTGAGACTCCACCTCAAAATAAATAAACAAACATCTTCAATGAAGGTAACTCAAACTCAAAGGAGTGGACACAATGACTAAGAGAATGATAACTTTTTAAAAAGTTTTATTTCAAGAACTTTGTTTTTTACTGGTATTTCAAAAAAAGGTGGGTAAAAGTACAAAAAAAAGTCAGTTGAATAACAGCACAGGTTTAGAAATCACAGCAGCAGGAGCAATGTACAGACAGCACAGACAAAACAACCCAATGTATGCAATTCTGTTCAGTTTCTTTGCTTAAGTATTTTTTTTTTTTGCCTCCTGTACAAAATACATCAAAGCATGCCATGAGATCAGAAAAAGAAAAGAGTTTAACAAATGGTTACAAGAAATAGACTCTGTACAAGAGGAGATAATGTTTCTTCCCCCGACCCCCCCACCCACCTCTGCTTTCTCTCTTCTTTCTCTGCTTTAGGTTAAATTATTCTGAAGACAGTTCACATCCAAGTCAGCCTGGTCACCTTTGCCACCCTCAAGTTTGGGCGACATGGAGTTCTGGATGTTAAATGACTCCTCTTCTTTCAGGCAGGACTTGAGAGCTTCTTGGATTTTGTGGGGAGCACTAGGATCATCCTGGAAGAGGAAAAATGTTGAGGGGGGAGACAATGTATAGAGCAATCAAATAATAATCTCAGGTTTTTCTGTCTGGCTGAAGGAAGCATCACTGAAAAAAGGAAAAGCTCCAAACTTGAATGAACTAAAAGGAATCAAACTAACTCATTAGCAGCAACTTTTTAGGAAAGTCATCCTTTAAAGCAATGTCCAGGTAGAGAGGAAAACTTGACAGTAATCAGCTTACAAATACCTTTAATTTGGGCCATATCCAAGGTTTTCTCTTGGACAGAGATTGGGGAGAAAGAATCCCTTTTAATATTTGGCCCAGGTGCCTCTATAGCCTCAGGTGTTGATGAGCTCTCCAGGGCCTGCTGAGCTCGGCCTTCCTCTGGCCCTCCATCCTGTTGAGTTTTGCTTTCACAAAGATGTCTTGGTCAGGGAACGTGTCTCATCAGCGTATACAGCAGGGTATGCATAGGCCTGGTAAAGCGCAGACCTGCTTCTGGCTATGCTAGAGCCTCTCTCCTCACAGTAAGAGCATGTCCTCTGACTAGAGGTCAAAGACATGTCAGCCTCTCATTGTCACAACTGAACCTGCCAAAAGATGCTGACTAAAAAGATGTGTACTCAATCCAAGCCCGAATGAGCCTGGCAGCCTTAATGGCTTGCCACACTCTGTATAAGGTGATATTTGCGCTGCTGATTCTAATGTAATAATCCATGTTGGTATTGCCTGCAGCCCTGTGACAAGCTCCCTCTAACAAGCTCCTGAACCTGAGCTGAATTTGCATTTTATGTATGTATGTATGTAGATATTTTTGAGACAGAGTCTTGTTCTGTCACCCAGGCCAGAGTACAGTAGCATGATCTCGGCTCACTGCAACCTTGAACCTCTTGGGTTCAAGTGATTCTTGTGCCTCAGTCTCCCCAGTACCTGGGATTATAGGTGCTCACATCATGCCCAGCTAACTTTTATATTTTCAGTAGAGATGGGGTTTCACCATCTTAGCCAAGCTGGTCTCAAACTCCTGGCCTCAAGTGATCTGCCCACCTCGGCCTCCCAAAGTGCTGGCATTACAGGTGTGAGCCACTGTGCCCAGCCTGAATTTCTCTTTAAAGGTTCTCAGGAAGCCCACACTAGCACGTAGTCCTGCAGATCTACATTCTGCACATTCAGAGAACTTCTGAGGCAACTCTTGCTTTACTCACTTCCTTTAGGACCGCCTAAGGGGAACATATCCAGTGCAATTCAGTGGGCCCCTGTTCTTTCTCTGGTGCCCCAAATAGCTGTTGTAAGTGCTTGGAACTCTGCTGATGGAAGAGGATGGGTAATCACTCAGCGAGATTCATGAATGGCAAGAAGTCAGAGAGTGTCCTAATCTGACCAGCTAGCTAAGGCCATTCTTGCTTTAACCACCACCAAAATTTAAGATGACCATCATGCTTAAGGACCAAGGCATTCTCCATAGAACTCTGGTGAGCATTTTCTGTGCCACCTGCTACTGAGTTTGACCCATAACAGCACTAGATTATGGCAGTGATGGGTTGGAAAGAAAGTAGCGAAAGATCCTGGGCTCTCCATGGTGCTCGCACACACAGGACACCGGGGCAGCCACAAGTTTCGTGCATATGGAAACCACGGCCCGCTGCCCACAGCCTCCCTCAGTGCTTCTCCAGAGGCCCAGATTGTGGAGAACAATTTAGTAGAGTTTCAAAGACTTCACACCTGATTTATAGACAGGGGAACACATGTTTCTTGTTCCAATGAGAAAAAAACAAGAAAATGAACTTTGCAGAGTACTGAGGCAGACGTCAGGCAAGGCAGCTGCACACAGTATGCGCGGCCAGTTGAATGGGTCAATCACTGCATAGAATCAGAAAACACTGTGCAGTGACACAAATGTCTATCTTCTGAGATGGAAAGATCTTCATGATACACTGATTGAAAATAAGTAAGGGGTAGAACATATGCATAGCAAAATCTCATTTATGTTTTAAAAATATAGATACAGGTGTGTGTGTGTGTATATGCACACGTGTATACTTTATGGAGAGGAAGTGGGGGTGAAGTAGAACTGTGTGTTTTTATTTCATGTTCTTCTGTACTGTTTGGGGGAACCATGGGTGTGAAAGCTTGAGAGCTGAGCCGTAATTATCCTAGGTAGGATGGACTTTGAATCACACTAAAATCTGGATCAGGTCAAGAGGACCCATACTCACCTTTCCTCTTACAAGGATACAACTTGCTTTATGTCTTTCAAGATAACCTCCCACCCTCGCCTCCTTCATCATATATTCTTTGGGGACATACAGGGACTCAGAAACATTCTCATGATGTGAAGAAAAGTGGACTGAGTGACTCCTCACAGACCCAGGCCTCGGAGCTCCAATGCCACGAAGGTGGACTCCCAGATTAAAACCTGACCCCTCGAGGGTTCATGGGGTCCAGATGAGAAAACTGCCTTCTGGGCCAAGGGGTGGAATAAGCATATCCTAAAGCAAGGAGCAGAGGTATACAAACAGTGCTATTAGACATGCCAAATACCTCCAACGAACACAACAGGCGAGGGAATGTCTACACCAAGATGGAGCTCTCCTAATCCAGGTGTTTGTTCCAGAGCCTGATCCTGTTAAGCTTAGGGCAGCTGAATTCCACAGCAGAAGGTCCAACTGCCTTCGACTTAACAGAAGTACCTCATCACAAGGAGCTGGACCAACATCTGGCATAAGTTTCTAGGAACCATTGTGTGCCCCTGCTCCCAGCATCCAACCCGAGCAATATGGATACCTTTCAACCCAGGGGTTGTGGGCTCAAGCCTGAACCCCACTGGCCAGAGGCAAACATCTATTGGAAGAGGGTTGGCAGTGAGTGCTTTAACAAATACATGCAAGATGAGAGTCTGGAAAGTGAGAAATATTTAAATTGGAAAAGATTAAAAAAAAAATTTAAAAAGCACAGGGACATCAATGGAGAAATCCTAGGAATAAACTGAAATCCCGGAAGGTCTGTCAAATTTTAGGACAACCCAAGTTACCCCCAGGGCCTCGACAGCACCATTGTGGGGACCATTGGGGCAGCCTAGTGTTGGGGCAGCCGCCCTGGGTTTCTGGTGGCTTCATTCACGCGGTACGCCTGGAACGCGGGCAGCTTCCTACAGTCTCTGCGCCTCCTAACGTTCCCTTCAAGGATGGTTGCTCAGCTACACAAGACACTCACAGAGACTCAGCCTATGGCCTGCCAGCTACAGAGCCACACATCTGCCCGAGGGAAGAGAGGAGCGGAGGAGGGAAGGAGGTGCCACCGGCACAGATACCAGCCACTGACCCTTCACTGTCGCAGGCCCAAAGCCCCAGACATTTTTGTTTGCAATCTTTTCGGAGTGTGGTTGGTAGAGATGATTGCAACAGGGTAGGAAAATGACCTGCTCAATCTATTTTACTTACATAAAAGAAATAACGCCTTGATGAGAATAAATAAAACTCTCCAAAATTTTAGAGAACGCCAATACCAGTAAGGAGTTTGGGGGTGGGGAGAGAGGGGTGGGGAGAGGCCATGTGGCAGGCTGGGCTCCAGCGCCCCTCATCTCTCCTCCTGGCTCATCTGGAGGCTTTCTCACCCTCCCTGGCTGCTGGCACCCCTTGCAGGCAGTCAGTATGGCCTCTGCAGCAGTGAGCAGGGCTTTACTTCACAATCAAGTGGTAACCGTGTTCATCAGCAATGCCCATAAGATCTTGAACATGACTAAGTCTGACCTTTAGGTGAGGGAGAGAGAATTGGAGATGAACGTAGAAAATCCACCAGTACCTTCCCTGCTGGATAAGAGAGTTACCCCTCAGACCCACAGTGCTTTCAGAGAGGAGAGGGTGATGTCCCCTGGGGCACAAGCCAAGGGAAAGACACCAGCCTCAATCTCCTTGAAGTCTGGGTATTCGGTTAAAAAAAAAAAAAAGGCACCAGCCTCAAGATCCAAGAGGAGCCCGGAGAGAACCAGAGACTGATCTTGCTGCTTCCTAAAGGATGGTTTGAGTGCTGCCCTGGCAGAGCCCACCATGGCTGACCACCCTCACCTCCCGCCTGTGGCTGACCCCCAAGCCTCAGGCTTGATCACCGCTGCCTGTGGCCACCCACCCACCACAGTCGACCACTGCCCTCCCATGGCTGACCACTCTCTGCTCCGCTGTTTTCAAGTCTTGCCACCTTCTGAACTCAGGCTCAGTGGCAGCGTTCACGTACAAAAGCCTCACTTTCCACAAAGCTGGATCAGCCAAGAACAGGAAACCTTTGCATTGGCTATGTATCCAAGCCCTCCAAGAGGAGCTCTTTCTTTTCCTCCTCTGGGAAGAGGAAAGGTGTCTGAAGCTGTGGTACCAGAACCACAAGGGTCAGAAACTTTCCTAAGGACGCTTGCAGTCTGTCAAGCAGAGTGGGAGGAGGAACCAACCGTGGACAACGAACATGTTGACTGGAGGAGCTCCCTTCCTGGAGACCTGCTGCCATCCGTAGAATGGCAGATCAGCCAGTGGAACCGAGAGCCCCCGTGGCAGGCCATCACTCACTAGTATTCAGTAAGTGCTGACTGTGTGCATGTTACTACAGAGGGTGGGATAATGTGCCCACTGAGAAGAGTGAGACTCTGTCCTGCCCTCAGGGTGCCTACATCTCTGTGGGTTGATTAACATGGTGACCAATCTTAGCGTTTACAAGACATTGTGTTTCCGTGGTTATGATGTTCATCTTGACCTTATTTGTTGTATCTTGGTGCATACCAAGTGAAATAATCTGTTCTCTTTCTACCCTTTACATCAAAGACCAAAAAATCATCCTAAGTTGACCTCTTTCGTTTCACATTTAAATTCACCCATTTACTTCTCCTCTACCAGGCCAAGATTTCCTATTCTTGGTTTTTGTAAATTAGGCCACATTTACTCTTATTCTCTCTTCCCTCTTCTGGGGCTGCAATTTCCCCATCTATAAAAAGAAGACGGCCAGATGTGGTAGCTCACATCTGTACTCCCAACACTTTGGGAGGCTGAGTGGGGAGGATCACTTGAGCCCAGGAGTTTGAGACCAGCCTGGGCAACATGGTGAAACCCTGTCTTTACAAACGTTAAAATAATTAGCCAGGCACATGCCTGCAGTCCTAGCAATTCAGGAGGCTGAGGCAGGGGTATCACCTGAGCCCGGGAGTCCAGGTGTGTGCTGTGTCATATGCTGGCACTAACTACCTTCTAAGAGCTCGACAGCCGCAAGTGGCCAGTGGTTGTTGTAGGAGGCAGAGCAGATACAGAACGTTTCTATTTCACAGAAAGTTCCACTGGACAGTATTGGTCTAGATTGCTGAGACCCCTGTGAGGTCTGACACCCTATGGTCCATGATTTCTAAGAACTTCTCCTAACTTTCCTCTTAAACTCCATTGCTTCAGTCTCAAGTCTCAGTTTGGCTTGCTTACTGTATAATAATCTGTGTAAAATGCATATATCTTGAAGTATGGAATCTGCATGACATAGAGAATTCTAGCATTTGGATGTGGCCTGATTTGGGGTTTGGATGGTTTCTGTCTTGTTTTCAAAATTCTCTCCGACGGTACCTAGTATTTTACTGGTCAATCTAATCCAGCCAATACGCTAGGCCAGGGTCTTTAGAAAATGGTCTATTGGGATCTTTTATTGGATTTCAGTTGATATTTATAAGTCCATCCTCCTGAGAACACCCTAGACTCATGGCTCTGCCAGTGTTTTGTTTCCGGGTCTTGGCCCTGCTCAGTTGTATATAAGCCTGCCAATTCTTAGGGTCCTCAAATAGCCCCAAGGACCCAGAGGTCTTTCCACCCATCCCAAAGAGCAACCACCATTTGCTTCATTGACCATCATGAAATTACCCAGCAGTGAAAGCAGAGTCTTTCTCCTTGATATGGAAACTAAGACAATAATCAGACTTTTAAAGCATAGATGGAGCTAAAAATCATGAATAATTCTAGAAAAAGATCTTCTCGGTCAGGCAGATGGCTGACACCTATAATCCTAGCACTTTAGGAGGCTGAGGCAGGAAGATCACTTGAGGCCAGGAGTTTGAGACCAGCCTGGGCAACACAGTGAGACCTCATCTCTACAAAAATTTTAAAAAGACCTTTTCTATCTATAATTCTGCTTGTCAGAGAAGTGATACACCATCAAGTGCTTATTCTCGCCTTCACTGCCCGACCCAGTTGCCCTAGGCTGACCTCCAGAGCTCTCTGGGGATTTTATACTCTAAAACAGACACCAGACATGGGCCAGGGGCCAAAGCATGCATAAGAGGAGAGATGTGAAGAAGACAAGTTACCTGACAGATAACGTTATCATAGTGAGCCAAGGCACGGGCATGGGGGGAGGAGGTACGGGGAGTGTTGCAAAGTTTCCTTACATTTGGGTGAGAGCCCTCAGCAATGGTGGAGAGGGAGAAGTTATCATTGTGGAGCTCAGATGGGGTCCGGAATTTGCTGGTTAGGAGAGAAGAGAGAAGAAAAAATATAAGTGAAATAATCACGGCAAAACATGACAATGGTAGCACTGTCTCAGCTTCTGGATCAAATACTGTATTTCCACCGGGTGCAGAGCCTCATGCCTGTAATCCCAGAACTTCGGGAGGCTAGGTGGGGGCAGATTACTTGAGGTTAGGAGTTTGGGATTAGTCTGACCAAATGGTGAAACCCCATCTCTACTAAAAATAAAAAAATTAGCTGGGTGTGGTGGCGCATGCCTGTAATCTCAGCTACTTGGGAGCCTGAGGCAGGAGAATCTCTTGAACCTGGGAGGCGAAGGTTGCAACGAGCTGAGATTGCGCCACTGCACTCCAGCCAGGGTGACAGAGCGAGGCGCCGTCTCAAAAAACAAAACAAACAAACAAAATGCTTTATTTCTTTCTTTCTTAAAAAAATATTTTAGGCCGGGCGTGGTGGCTCATGCCTGTAATCCAAGCACTTTGGAGGCCAAGGCGGGTGGATCACCTGAGGTCGGGAGTTCAAGACCAGCCTGACCAA
>CAUYLG010021808.1:0-46238 GCA_963573385.1 Cacajao melanocephalus
CCAAGTGTGTGATGCACACCTACCTGTGTCCATGTGATCTCATTGATCAACATCCACCTATGATTGAGAAAATGTGTTGTTTGATTTTCTGGTCTTGTGTCAGTTTGCTGAGAATGATGGTTTCCAGGTTCATCCACGTCCCTACCAAGGACACGAATTCATCGTTTTTGGTGGCTGCATAATATTCCATGGTGTATATGTGCCACATTTTCCCTGTCCAGTCTATCATCAATGGGCATTTGGGTTGGTTCCAGGTCTTTGCTATTGTAAACTGTGCTGCAATGAACATTCGTGTGCATGTGTCCTTATAGTAGAATGATTTATAATCCTTTGGATATATACCCAGTAATGGTATTTTTAACATCTGCAATGAGTTGAGATGATACCCACTCAGGTCTCTGGGCAGTTAAAAAAAGGAAAAAAAAAGAGGTTACCTCTTTGGCCTCTTTGGCAAAGGATATGAACTAGTAATAAAGCCTCAGCATCAGGGCTTGGGAGTCTGACTCAAAGTGCCTGAGACTAGGAGTATCTTCTAACATAAATATGGCAACATTAGGAAAATGGCTTGGCCTTTAGAGAGACCCAGATTATCTTCACCTTAAAAACTACCAAGACCCTGATCCAACAAGGCCACCATCACAGCAGTAAATACATATCCACCAACTTCACAGAAGGTTTTCTACTGAGACATCGTGAAAACCACAATCCATTACTGATGGATGAGTCTCAGCTCTCTTACTACCTGGGGTTTCCAAGCAAGACTTACCTGTCCTTTGTTCTAGATTGATTCCTGGGATCCTAGACCAACACAAAGAGAAGAGGAAAGCCTCAAGGGAAATAAAAGTGAAAGTTTCAGTGATCGTTTAAATATATGTTTTCAAATGTTAGCTTTTTTTTTTTTTTTAAATACTGCAGGCTGATGGGTGGAGCATTTCAACTGCAATGGCAAAGAATGAATTACCAGCAGTGTCAGCTTCCTGTTGCTGTGGGAAGAGAGCTGTCGTGTTGAGAGGTGCTTTGTGGAGAGGCTCATGTGGGTCTCTGAGGAAATGAGGGTAGCTTCTGTCCCACTACTAGTGAGGAACTGAGGCCCTGAAGTCCAATAGTCCATGAGGAACTAAATCCTACCAACAACTACATGAGTGAGTCAGGAATCTGATTTTCCCCAGTGGGGACTTAAGGTACCAACAACCTGGCTGTTACGGGCTAAACTGCAACCTGCCCAAATTTATACTTTGGAGTCTAAACTCCCGGTATCTCAGAACATGACTTTATTTGGAGACAGTCATTAAAGAGGTAAGGAAGTTAAAATGAGGTCATGAGGATGAGTCCTAATCCAATAGGACTGGTTTTCTAATACAAAGAGGAAATTTGAACACACACACATATAGAGGAAAGGCCATGCGAAGAAGACACAGGAAAGAAGTGGCCATCTACAATCCAAGGAGAGAGGCCTCAGAACAAACCAAGCCTGCAGATATCTTGATCTAGGCCTCCAAATTGTATGAAAATACTCTTTTGTTATTTAAGCCACCCAGTCTGTGGCGCTTTGTTATGGCAATCCCAACAAACTAATTAACTAATTGACTGCAGCCTTGCTAGGGACCCTGCACCAGAGAACCCAGTTAAGCTGTGTGCAGATTCCTGACTCACAGAACTAGGAGATAATAAATATATTTTCTAAGGTGCAAAATGTTGGGATAATGTGTTATGTAACTATGTTGTTTTGCACATGTGCCACATAATGATGTTTTGGTCAACAACAGACCATGTATATGATGGTGGTCCCATCAGATTGTAATACTGTGTTTCTATTATGCATTCTCTATGTTTAGATATACAAATACTCACCACTGTGTTACAGTTGCCTACTGTATTCAGTACTATAACATGCTGTACAGGTTTGTAGCCTAGAATCAATAGACTATACCATACAGCCTGCGTGTGTAGCAGGCCATACCACCTGTTTGCAAAGTACACTCTACGATGTTCACATAACTATGAAGTTGCCTAGTGATGCATTTCTCAGAATGTATGCCCAACATTAAGCGACACATGGCTTTATGTCTATCATGCATTTAAGATACTGCAATATAGTTAACTTATGTTTTAATACATCTCTTAATTCTGTTTTGATCCCACACCCACCGAGGTGCAAAACTAATTTTTTCACCCATTTCCATAAGAAACATAATCACAATGGGCTTAATGTGGTGTTTGTCATTTTCCCTGAAGATTTGTGGTGGTATAGAAAGCAGTGACAGCACAGTGTATAAAGCTCTTCCATGGCCTGGAAACGGCCATCTACAATCAAAGGAGAAAGGGCTCAGAACAAGCCAACCCTTCATATACCTTGATCTAGGCCTCCAGAATTGTATGAAAATACATTTTTGCTATTTAAGTCACCTCTTTTTGTAGTCACCTCTATTATTTGAAGGAACAGTCCAACCAACCCCAAAGCTCTGGAAATCTGCCCAAAAATAATTTTACCCTGAAGCAATTGAAGCTTAAGTTTCAGGCCCCAGTTTCACGTTCCTGTGAGCTCTGCAAGTCACTGGGAGCTATAGAGTGTTCTACGTAGAATTGGAAAATGAGGTGAAAATACCTCAAAAAGTCTCAGAAGCCAGGGGCCTGCATCTCCAAGCCTTTGGCAATTTTCTTGCAGATTCTATTCTCATTCTAGATATTTGCTTTTGAGACTGATTTCAAGTTCAGAATTTTGTATTCTCTCAAAAAGAGAATTCTCCAAATTCTATAAGCTTCAGGCTCTACAAAACCTATCTATTCTGCCTAACTAGATTTATCATAGCACATACCAAAGATGGCCATGCCTCATGAGGACTTTTCATATCAGACTCTTAGAGAATAATATTTTTGCATATAGTTACATATAATTAATTTTCATGCACCTGTATCATGTTGACCATAGTCAGTGTCCATGTCCAATTTATTTTTTGTGTCCTTGGTGCTCAGAAAGTTACCAGATGTTCAGTTCAGAATTTTATTCAAAATATATTGTTGAATTCGATTTAAAGATAGATTAAATAAATTCCTACACATGATTTGATTTAATGGATAAAATAAGGGACCAAGCATTAGCCTGAACTGTATGCTTGCATTAGCCATGATGTTCCCCAGAGAGAATAATATTTGAGGAACACTGCATAGGCTGAAAAACAAGAGTTCCCAGCAGACCCATATTCTTTTCTTCTTCATGCTGTGAGACACCTGGGGAAAGTTCTCCACATCTGGTTTTTCAGCTACTCTGCCCATGACTAGTAGGAATATTTTATTTTATTAATGGCAAAAGAAACTATTATTGTTATTTTAATGAAAAAGAACCAACTGGAAAGTCCAGTGGTATTTTTGAAGGCAGGGACCACTTTTTCCAGTGATTTGCTTCCCTGTGCTAGTGCTCCACTCACCCTTGTACCCAAAATGCTGAGCACATTGTAGGTGTAGCAGGGAGATGTTAAGATGGAAACTTGGCCCTGACCAGGGTCTCTAGTCTGGTTTTATCCATAAACATCAATAGTTATCACCAGATGATATTTTGATTTCTTATCTGCCTCCTATACCTATTGATCTATTTTTCACAGCTTATAGTGGGGAGGAGCATGTTTAGTTACTATCCTTAAACCAAAGCAATTTCCTCTTGAAAACTAGGATGCAATGCTCTGATGTTTGCAGAGTCCAGGAAATTCTTGCTCTGAGAGTTCCAGAAAAAAAGATTTGTCCAGATTTGAACTAATTTCAGAAAAACAGAGCAAAAGCTATCCAAGATTAAGAGGTGACTTCTGACTCACAGAATTAACAAGAAGGCAGGGGAAAAAAAGGTCCCCAAGATTCAGGTCAAAGGAAATGAACAGAAGGATGATGGAGTGGCCCAGAGGAAGATCACGTGACAGAAAAATCAAGATAAATTAGTGGGAGGACAGAGGAACAGAACCAAAGACCTGCAGGATCATGAAAGAAAGAATGAAAGGAAGCAGATGAAGATTCTAGAGCCCAGCTGAATAGCCAGGATCCCTGAGGGTAAAAAGGGAGAGAAAGAGGAGGCAGTGAATGAAGTCAAAGAAGGGTAGAAAAATGCAGAGAAACAAGGCATGGCGTGGTGGCTCACATCTGTAATCCCAGCACTTTGGCAGGCCGAGGAAGGTGGATCACAGGAGGCCAGAAGTTTGAGAACACCCTGGCCAACATGGTGAAACCCTGTTTCTACTAGAAAAATATGGAGAAAGGTTTGAGGGATTGTGCACTGCCAGGGGTGAGGACACAAATTTATTTGCTACATGAATGTTTTTTGAGACTCATCTAGTTCCTTTACAGTTTTAATTTAGAATTTCTATAACTAGCTCTAAATCAGGATCATTAGCTGGAAGTTCTTATAAATGAAAAACAAAACAAAACTACTGCAAACAAGTGGGAGTTCTCATAACCTTAATCAGAAAGGCTTGTGTTGCATTTCCAAATCCTGTCTCTAGAGACCATGAGTTTTTAATAATAGCATTTCCATGAAAGCCCAATTGAATACAATCACCACCCAGACCAAAATGTGGGGGAAATCATAAAACTACTTTCAAATCCAAGTCGTCTTTGAAATTTAAAATTATATTCTACAATAATGGTACTCAAAAACCTTAACGCAAGGGGAAAAAAAAACTAAAGCAGAATAAAGAAGATTTAAAAAGAAGCAGGATAGGAAAAAAGACAAGCCAGAGGCTAGCTACATCTTTTCATAAAGCACATCAGGTCTCATAAGGGCATGATAGCTAGGCCCAGTAGTTTCAAGCCTTGGAGACTCATCTCAAACAAACTCCGTGGAAAGACACTCAATTAAGTGTTCAGGACAATTGTATATCCCCAGTTCACTCATGTACTGGAAGTACCTGAACTCTGCCCTTGGTGGTCAATAAAATGGTATTAAGTCACAGAAAACCCATCGCCATTGGTATTGGCTGATGTCTCTGATAGTTTATGTGATGACAAACATTAGCCTTAACAGCAGAGCCTTCCTTTGTTAGATTTCTGTGTGAAATTCTGTGGCTGGAAGATGTTTATGTTCACATGAAAATAACTGTAAGCAAACCATCTTATGGTAAACATCTCCAGAAAAAGCAATTCCATCTTTTTAAATAGAAAAAAAAAGGCAAGAGTAAAATGAAATTAATGCCTTTGGCTCCTTGTGTTGTAAAATTATCCTGACGTTATTTCATACTGTACTAAGAAATCATTGAATTCAGATTATATCACAGTATGTGGCTCTTACAAAGCTGTGTTAGGCAGTTGCATCTTTAATGAGGCTGATTAGATAAGAGGAACAGATATTCTAGATTGAGAGAGAGTCATCGCAACAAACGTGAAACTGTATTAGTTTAATTTAATTTAATTTAACCAATGGGTTTATTTGTTCCCTGCCTTCTTCCAGAAAAGATTTAGGGAGCTTAGCTAATGTGGAGGTCTGAAGGTGTAGACATTCATAAAAGCCTCAGATTAATATCTAGAATATATAATGTGTCCAGATAGTTTTCAATTATCAATGCATTAATCTAAGCTTGGAAAGGACTTTTAAACTGCAGTGAAACCTCAACTAGCTTCAAACCTGCATTTTCTAGTAAGCTATTTTGTCATTTGGAGACCCACACAAAAAAACCTATTGTTCCTTTAAAAAGGAGAGAGAGAGAGAAAAGGAAAAACAACCTGCTGGTGTTGCTTTGTTCATCTTATCACCTTATCATTCAGCAGCCTATTCAGGATCAAATGTGGGAAAGTCTGTGTGTGAGATTAAGCCCGGTACTCAGCACAGGAATTTCTTGGATAAATGTCTTTCTTAAATGGGTAGCTATGTAAAAAAACGGAAGAAAAACTCTATTGTTACAATGTAGTTTTGTTGTTGTTGTTGTTATTCAGTATGTTTCAAACCTAATATTTAAAATTAAGAAAATTCAAAGCACACCATCTGTGTGGATGTTTTCATACTCTATTTTTGTGACAATAGCCTGCGTAACCTAGATTATTAGTGGATTCTTTCAATAAGAGGAAGAGAGTACCATCGTTAAGATGGTATGCCTCTCCTATCCTTTTGTTTTTGAGATTAAAGGGTGACTATATATATAATCTATACACACACACATGTTTTTATTATTAAGATAGAGTCTCATTCTGTCTCCAAGGCTAGAGTGCAGTGGCACGATCCTGGCTTACTGGAACCTCTGCCTCCCAGGTTCAAGCGATTCCCCCACTTCAGCCTCCTGAGTAGCTGGGATTACAGGCACTTGCCACCATGCCCAGCTAATTTTTGTATTTTTAGTACAGATGGGGTTTCACCATGTTGGCTAGACTGGTCTCAAACTCCTGACCTGAAGTGATCTGCCCCCCTCCACATCCCACAGTGCTGGGATTACAGGTGTGAGCCACTGCACCTGCCCCCAAAAAAAGTTTTTTAAAAATAAGAGTTATTTTCTGTCTACGTCAATATGTCATGAATGTTGTGGGGGAAAGAATATTCACATAGTTCTCTAAGTACATCAGTGAGTTGAGGTCCCAAGTATAGAATTCTATTGAATTCTAATCTCAACACTGAAGCAGACGTGTTCTAAAATCCTGCTACCTGGACTAACCCCAGACTATACCCAGATTCCATCTGTGAGATGCAATGGAGCCAAACATCACACAATTGAGGAATATTTATTATATATCTGTAGAAGTGAGAGAGTATTTATAGATGTGACAAACAATTGATCAGATACTACTGGACATTTAGAGGCTTCACTAAGTTTTTCACTAAATTTGTTGAAAGCTGTTTAATTCTAAATCTCATTCTACTACTACTGCTCATTTTCCTTTGGGCAATTTCAATGGCATCACTTCACTGAAAAGAAAAATGAGTAAGTATTATCTTACCAGTACATGAATAACGATATCAAACACAATGCTTTCTACATGGTTTATTACTAACCTACATCATTTAAGTTTTAGGTTTTACAGTATTTTTGGAGAGATGAATAAATAGCATGCTGTTCTTTTATTCCTAGCAAACAAGACTCAGCTTTGGAGACAAGAAGAAGGAATACACAAGACATTTCCTTGAATGAATCTTCTTCCTTAACTCTCTGCTAGAAGTATTTCAGAAAGAAAAGGTTACCTCAATCTCCAAGTTATGAAAACATGAGGTCTTTCTGCTGAGTTTTCTAGGGAAAGTATTTCATTTCCTAGTGTGGCTTTTTGCACACCCCAGAAGCAGGAAGACTAGCCATCATGTCACCTTTACATAATAGTTGAGATGGTTCACATTTGTACATAACATCTTATATAATCAAAAGAGGGACTCAAACTATACAGTGGAGAATAAGGAAATACATCTAAATCTGGCAATTATGTTAATCCATCAATTCCCTGGGCCCCCAAAAGATTCTCCATTTGCTGTTTCAAAATAGCTAATGAGAGGGGTAATTGGACATGGAGACACTGAATTTCCACAGCTCATGGTTTCCTTCCCTGGGCTCCCAGTCACCTGGAGGGCCCTGGATTACCTCAAATGTCATATCGGATTCATCACATTACGCATTACCTCCTTCTGCCAATAAACTATAAGTTCTTTGGGGACAGAAACTGTGATTTATGGTCATTTGTATCCCCAGAGATTCAGAGTGCCTGATACAGAGTGGGGATAGATGATTTTATCATCATCATCCTCATCACCATTGTACCTAAATAGAGGTTACTTCCTGTTTCTCTTATTTAACAATAACCTATTATAATATATACTATGCATTTTTAATGCACTTGACAAATATTGTCCTCATTTTATCCCTGTAAAGTGAATACTATTATTAGCTCCATTTTACAGATAAGACACTGAGTCATGAAAAGGCTAAGTAGCTCACACAAGATCTCACAGCCAGTGACAGAACTAGGGTTTGGCTGGATGCTTAGACTCTCATTTGTCATTTAAAGACATGCTGTGCTCCACAACACTAATATGACCTTGTTCAAGGCAACTGTCATATTACTATGATAGGTTTCTCTGTCACCCTTGAGACCCAAAGCTTCTAGAGATCAGAAACTATATTATTTATTGGCAAAATCATGGGCTTAGGAGCCAGAGAGATCTCGATCTAAGTCCTGGCTCATCTGCCTCTTCTTTGTGGGATTAGTAGACTGACTTTCCCCTTGCTTAGCCATACAGCTTGAATAGAATTCAACCCATTCTCAGCTACAATCATGGTTCTTGTTTGCTTTAAGCCAATCATCAGTGCTCAATTTTCTGGACTTTGATTGATTTAAAGGTGAACATATGACCGCTTTGGACCAATGAGGCTCTGGCTGTATTTTGTGAGGGTTTCTGGAATAGAAAATCATTTCCCTTCTGACAGAACTACCAGGCAAGGTGTAATCACTAATGGTGAAAGATAAAGATCATTATATTAAGAACTGTTAGCTATCATACTGCTAATGTGAGGTGAGCTAGCCTCAGAAAGACGATGCTACCTTGAAAGGCAGGGTAGGTATATGCGAAGAAACTGACTTTGTGGTGACACTGATGAGCTATTCAGTTGATCAGCTGAATCCCAATCTACTTGTCTTTTTCAGCTCCGTAAGCCAACAAATTTCCTGTGAGTGTTTTAGCCTGTGTCAGTTTTTTTCCCTGCTGTTTGTTAATTAGAGGTTTCTAACACACACAGTCCTAGACAAATTATATACAAATCTGAATCTTTGGCCAGGCACAGTGGCTCACATCTGTAATCTCAGCATTTTGGGAGGCTGAGGTGGGCAGATCACCTGAGGTCGGGAGTTGGAAACAGCCTGGCCAACATGGGGAAATGCTGTCTCTACTAAAAATACAAAAATTAGCCAGGCATGGTAACACGTCTATAATCCCAGCTACTTGGAAGCCCGAGGCAGGAAAATCACTTAAACCCGGGAGGCAGAGGTTGCAGTGAGCTGAAATTGTGCCACTGCATTCCAGTCTGGGAGACAGAGCAAGACTCTCTCAAAAAATAAAGTCTGAATATTTGAACATTATCATATAGCTTTTTTAAAGACTAGATTAAGTTATAGATGTAAGCACCAATGCATTTCTTTTAAGTATGTTGCATGAATGAGTTAAAGACTAAGTGAATTTAGCAAGTTTGTAACCCTTGAGCTTTGTGAGCTCAATCTGCCCTCAGTCATCTGAGAATGACCCAAACAGACTCAACCATTTTGTGTTATCAAGGTGAATAGAAAGGACCTGAAGATATTCTTTTTTATATTTTTTGTAATAGCCCCTAGCGTTTTTATCTGTTCAGTATTTGAGTGTGCTTGTTATGGCTTTGATGCTAAACTCAATGCAAGCTGGGTTTATGTAATTCAGTGGTTTCTAGACATAGGTTTCCTAAATGCTCCATTAGACAAGAAGACAAAATATAAAACAAAATAACATCAAACTACCATTAACCATTATCATTGTCAGAGCCAGTAAAAACTGCTTTGAGATAAAGCAGCTTTTCAAGCCAATATTTGAGAACTATTGATAGAGTTCCTATGTAGGCAATAAATGAAGTGTTTTGGAACAAATTTGGATTTGGACTTCCAAGGCCAACCTAAACTTGAAACTTCAATCTGCAACTTTGCTAGCTGTGGCTTCTATTTAATTGATTAACTTTCTCTGGATCCTGTTTGTTTTTCTGTAAAATGGGAATAATGATTCCTACCTCCTACAAGTGTTGTGGTAGGAGGAGGTATTCCAAATGAAATAAATACATAAAATCACTCTAAAGCTTCCAGAATACATGGAAATACTCATAATTTGCCAATACATACAGTCTGAAGGTGACGTGGGATGCTCGAGCTTAGAGAGGGGAGGGGCATCTGCCATTACTGAGGCATGAGTAGGTGGTTCTTCCCTCACAGTGTAAATAAAGCTACCAGGAAGTTCAAACTGGGCAGAGCCCACCACAGCTCAGCAAAGCCACTGTAGACAGACTGCCTCTTCAGATTCCTCCTCTCTGGGCAGGGAATCTCTGAAAGAAAGGCAGTAACCCCAGTCAGGGCTTATAGATAAAACTCTCATCTCCCTGGGACAGAGCACCTGGGGGAAGGGGCTGCTGTGGGCGCAGCTTCAGCAGACTTAAAAGTCTCTGCCTACCAGCTCTGAAGAGAGCCGAGGATCTCCCAGCACAGTGCTAGAGCTCTGCTAAGGGATGACAGATTGACTCTTCAAGTGGGTCCCTGACCTGTATGCCTCTTGACTGGGAGATACCTCCCAGCAGGGGTGGACAGACACTACATACAGGAGAGCTCCAGCTGGCATCTGGCAGTGCCCCTCTGGGATGAAGCTTCCAGAGGAAGAAATGGGCAGCAATCTTTGCTGTTCTGCAACCTCCACTGGTGATACCCAGGCAAACAGGACCTAGAGTGGACCTCCAGCAAACTTCAGCAGACCTGCAGCAGAGGGGCCTGTTAGAAGGAAAGCTAACAAACAGAAAGGAAAAACATCAACATCAGCAAAAAGGACATCCACACAAAAACCCCATCTGAAGGTCACCAGCATCAAAGACCAAAGGTAGATAAATCCACAAAGATGAGGAAAAACCAGCGTAAAAAGGCTGAAAATTCCAAAAACCGGAATGCTTCTTCTCCTTCAAAGGATCACAACTCCTCATCAGCAAAAGCACAAAACTGGACAGATAATAAGTTTGACAAATTGACAGAAGTAGGCTTCAGAAGGTGGGTAATAACAAACTTTTCTGAGATAAAGGAGCATGTTCTAAAACAATGCAAGGAAGCTAAGAACCTTGAAAAAAGATTAGAGGAATTGCTAACTAAAATAACCAGTTTAGAGAAGAACATAAATGACCTGATGGAGCTGAAAAACACAGCACAAGAACTTCATGAAGCTTACACAAGTATCAATAGCCAAATTGATCAACCAGAAGAAAGGATATCAGAGATTGAAGATCAACTTAATGAAATAAAGTGTGAAGACAGGATTAGAGAAAAAACAATGAAAAGGAACAAACAAAACCTCCGAAAAATATGGGACTATGTGAAAAGACCAAACCTACGTTTGATTGGTGTACCTGAAACTGATGGGGAGAATGGAGCCAAGTTGGAAAACCCTCTTCTGGATATTATCCAGGAGAACTCCCCCAACCTAGCAAGACAGGCCAATGTTCAAATTAGGAAATACAGAGAACACCACAAAGATATTCCTTGAGAAGAGCAACCCTGAGACACACAATCATCAGGTTCACCAAGATCGAAATGAAGGAAAAAATGTTAAGGGAAGCCAGAGAGAAAGGTTGCGTTACCCAAGAAGGTGAGCCCATCAGACTAGCAACAGACCTCTCTGCAGAAACACTACAAGTCAGAAGAGAGTAGGGGCCAATATTCAACATTCTTAAAGAAAAGGATTTTCAACCCAGAATTTCATTTCCAGCCAAACTAAGCTGCATAAGCAAAGGAGAAATAAAATCCTTTAGAGATAAGCAAATGCTGAGAGATTTGTCACCACTAGGCTTGACTTACAAGAGCTCCTTAAGGAAGCCCTAAATATGGAAAGGAAAATCCAGTACCAGCCACTGCAAAAACATACCAAATTGTAAAGACCATTGACACTATGAATAAATTGCATCAACTAATGGGCAAAATAACCAGCTAGCATCATAATGACAGGATCAAATTCATACATAACAATATTAACCTTAAATGTAAATGGCCTAAATGCCCCAATTGAAAGACAGACTGGCAAATTAGATAAAGAGTAAGACCCATCAGGGTGCTGTATTCAGGAGACTCATCTCATGTGCAAAGATACACATAGGCTTAAAAGAAAGGGATGGAGGAATATTTATCAAGCAAATGGAAAGCAAGAAAAAAAAAAGCAGGGGTTGCATTTCTAGTCTTTGATTAAACATACTTTAAATCAACAAAGATCAAAAAAGACAAAGAAGAGGATTACATAATGGTAAAGGGATGAATACAACAAGAAGAACTAACTATCCTAAATATATATGCACCCAAAATGGGAGCACCCATATTCATAAAGCAAGTTCTTAGAGACCTACAAAGAGATGTAGACTCCCACACAATAATGGTGGGAGACTTTAACACCCCACTGTCAATATTAGATCAACAAGACAGAAAATTAACAAGGATATTCAGGACTTTAGCTCTGAACCAAGATAACCTAATAGACATCTACAGAACTCTCCACACCAAATCAACAGAATATACATTCTTCTCAGCACCACATTACACTTATTCTAAAATTAACCATGTAATTGGAAGTAAAACACTCCTCAGCAAATGCAAAAGAACAGAAATTGTAACAAACAGTCTCTCAGACCATAGCACAATCAAATTAGAACTCAGGATTAAGAAACTCACTCAAAACCACACAAGTACATGGAAACTGAACAATCTGTTCCTGAATGACTACTGGGTAAATAACAAAATTAAGGATGAAATAAATAAGTTCTTTGAAACCAATGAGAACAAAGACACAACATACCAGAATCTCTGGGACACAGCTAAAGCAGTGTTTAGAAGGAAATTTACAGCACTAAATACCCACAGGAGAAAGCAGGAAAGATCTAAAACTGACACCAAACATCACAATTAAAAGAACTAGAGAAGCAAAAGCAAACAAATTCAAAAGCTAGCAGAAGACAAGAAATAACTAAGATCAGAGCAGAACTGAAGGAGACAGAGATACAAAAAACCCTTCAAAAGATCAATGAATCCAGAAGCTGGGTTTTTTAAAAAAGATCAACAAAAAAGACTGATAGCAAGAATAATAAATAATAATATAGAATAATAAAATATAAACAAAAAAAAAAAAAAAAAAAAAAAAAAGATAACGGGGACATCACCATTGATCCTACAGAAATACAAACTACCATCAGAGAAACTATAAACACCGCTACACAAATAAACTAGAAAATAGAAGAAATGAATAAATTCCTGGACACATACACCCTCCCAAGACTAAACAAGGAAGAAGTTGAATCCCTGAAAAGACCACTAACAAGTTCTGAAATTGAGGCAGTAATTAACAGCCCAACAACCAAAAAAAGCCCAGGACCAGTTAGATTCACAGTCGAATTCTACCAGAGGTAGAAAGAGGAGGTGATACCATTCCTTCTGAAACTCTTCCAAACAATACAAAAAGAAGGACTCCCCCAACTCATTTTATGAGGTTAGCATCGTCATGATGCCGAAACCTGGCAAGACACAACAAAAAAGAAAATTTCAGTTCAATATCCCTGATGAATATCCATGTGAAAATCCTCAATAAAATACTAGCAAACCAAATCTAGCAGCACATCAAAAAGCTTATCCACCACAATCAAGTCAGCTTCATCCCTGGAATGCAAGGCTGGTTCAACATATGCAAATCAATAAACATAATCCATCACATAAACAGAACCAATGACAAAAACCACATGATTATCTCAATAGATGCAGAAAAAGCCTTCGATAAAATGCAATACCCTTTCATGCTAAAACTCTCAAAAATCTAGGTATTCATGGAATGTTTCTCAAAATAATAAGAAATATTTATGACAAACCCACAGCCAATATCATACTGAATGGGAAAAGCCGAAAGCATTCCCTTTGAAAACCAGCACAAGACAAGGATGCCCTCTCTCACCACTCCTATTCAACATAGTATTGGGAGTTCTTGCCAGGGCAATCAGGCAACAGAAAGAAATAAAGTGCACTCAAATAGGAAGAGGGGAAGTCAAATTGTCTCTGTTTGCAGATGATATGATTGTATATTTAGAAAAACTCATTGTCTCAGCCAGCAGATAAGCAACTTCAGCAAAGTCTCAGGATACATAATCGATGGGCAAGAATCACAAGCATTACTATACACAAATAATAGACATACAGAGAGCCAAATCATGAGTGAACTCCCCTTCACAATTGCTAAACAGAGAATAAAATACCTAGAAATACAACTTGCAAGGAATGTGAATGACCTCTTCAAGGAGGACTACAAACCACTGCTCACAGAAATAAGAGAAGACACAAATAAATGGAAAAAATATTCCATCTTCATGAGTAGGAAGAATCAATATTGTGAAAATGGCCATACTTCCCAAAGCAATTTATAGATTCAATGCTATCCCCATCAAGCTATCATTGACTTTCTTCACAAAATTAGAAAAAACTACTTTAAATTTCATATGAAACCAAAAAGGAGCCCGTATAGCCAAAACAATCCTAAGCAAAAAGAACAAAGCTGCAGGCATCACGTTACCTGACTTCAAATGATACTACAAGGCTATAGTAATCAAAACAGCATGGTACTGGTACCAAAACAGATATATAGATCAATGGAACAGAACAGAGGTCACAGAAATAATGCCACACATCTACAACCATCTGATCTTTGACAAACCTGACAAAAACAAGCAATGGAGAAAGAATTCCCTATTTAATAAATAGTATTAGGAAAACTGACTAGCCATATGCAGAAAACTGAAAGTGGACCCATTCCTTACACCTTATGCAAAAATTAACTCAAGATGGATTAAAGACTTAAACGTAAGATCTAAAACCATAAAAACTCTAGAAGAAAACCTAGGGCAATACCATTCAGGACGCAGGCATGGGCAAAGACCTCATGACTAAAATACCAAAAGCAATGGCAACAAAAGCCAAAATTGACAAATGGGATCTAATTAAACTAAAGAGCTTTTGCACAGCAAAAGAAACAGAGTTAACAGGCAACCTACAGAATGGGAGAAAATTTTTAAAGTCTATCCATCTGACAAAGAGTTAGTATCCAATATCGACAAAGAGTTAGTATCCAATATCTACAAAGAACTTAAACAAATTTACAAGAAAACAAACAAAAAAAACCAACCCCATCAAAAAGTGAGCACAGGATATGAACAGACACTTCTAAAAAGAAGACAATTATGTGGCCAATATGAAGAAAGGCTCACCATCACTGGTCATTAGAGAAATGCAAATCAAAACCACAATGAGATACCATCTCACACCAGTTAGAATAGTGATCATTTAAAAAAAAAAAAACAAAAACAGATGCTAGAAAGGATATGGAGAAATACACATCCTCTGTTACACTGTTGGTAGGAGTGTAAATTAGTTCAACCATTGTGGAAGATAGTGTGGTGATTCCTCAAGGATCTAGAATCAGAAATACCATTTGACCCAGCAATCCTATTACTAGGTATATACCCAAAGGATTATAAATCATTCTAGTATAAAGACACATGCACACATATGTTTATTGCAGCACTGTTCACAATAGCAAAGACTTGGAACCAACCCAAATGCCCATCACTGATAGACTGGATAAAGAAATGTGGCACATATATACCATGGAATACTACACAGCCATAAAAAAGGATGAGTTCATGTCCTTTGCAGGGACATGGATGAAGCTAGAAACCATCATTCTCAGCAAACTAACACAGGAACAGAAAACACCACATGTTCTCACTCATAAGTGGGAGTTGAACAATGAGAACACATGGACACAGGGAGGGCAACATCACACACTGGGGCCTGTCAGGGTTGGTGGGGGCAAGGGGAGGGATAGCATCAGGAGAAATACCTAATGAAGATGACAGATTGCTGGGTGCAGCAAACTACCATGGCATGTGTATACCTATGTAACAAACTTGCATGTTCTGCATATGTATTTCAGAACTTAAAGTATAATAAAAAAGAAAAAAGAAAAAAAAATTCCTGTGTTGGGGTTGGGAGGAGGGAGGAAATCTATAGCTGTTACAGTTCCCAGCAATGATCCAGTTCCTGAACAATGATCCAGTTCCCCAGCAATGATCCAGTTTTTCAGGTTGGAAACAACACACCCATGAAATGATTGTGGCAATGGGGAGGTTTCTTGCTGACCCAGCTGACAGCCCATGGCTCTTGTCCCTGGGACAACTTCCCTTGGCCATTGTCTCCCATGGCCTCTGACACTGGTTACCCAGGAGCTCCTTCTTTCTCCATTGTCTTTCACAACCACACCTGACATTGACATTGGAGAGTGCTTCTTTCCTTGGAGTTACCTGCCTTTAGCAGTCCTCTTCCAGGTTGTACATGTTTAGGGGTCTGGAAACTTAAGGATTTTTAGGGTCACAAGTTATTTTAGTACAGGGGTTTCATCAGCTGTAAAGTTCTCTCAAAAACTTAATAGATTTCAGTTCATGTGCTGTTTTGTAAGTGTCTGTGCAGGTGACTGTAGTAAAATATCTTACTTTATTTTAAACCTGAAGACTTATTTCACCTACTAGCCTCCGTACTCTGTCCATCTACAAGCCCTCAAAAGAAGGGCAGTTACCTTGAGTACAAACAGTGATCTCTAGTGATAAGACAACAACCCTAAATCCCACCTTGCCAAGGACCCACCACCTTAGTGTGGCCATTTCCTGCTAAGGATATTACCAGCTAACCTGCTTTGGATTGAGGTATAAACGCAGTTGACTTTCAACCCAACAAAACTCAAAATTATTGACTGTAGACATAAATTACAGACTTCAGGCAGAGAGGGTCTATATGAATATGACAGCATTTCTTTTTATCTCTTCTATAGAGTTGCTAACTCTAGCCTGAGGGCATCTCTCATTTTTAGAACAGGCAACACGCACCAGCATATTGAGTTTTGCCAGTTGTCAGTCCTAAAGCAACATGTCTTTTTTTCAGGGAAAATGGGAAATCAGATGTGTCACTTGCAATTCTGCTCAATGAGCTTTTTTCTTTTCCCATTTTCTTGAAGTTCTAGACCTGCAGCTGACGCCAGCCCACATCACGTGTTGAATCATCTGGAAACTAGACAGAACTCTCTTCCTCTCCACTGGTCAACTTGTCATGGAGAGCTTCCAACAAATTTTTGGGAGTGGGTTGAGGTAGAGCTGATGTAAAAGGAGGAAGGAGTAGAGGTACTGGAAGTGAGTTATCTGCTCAGCCGCTTACCCACGGAGGCCTTCCAGCTCTCCTTAAACGTGAGGTGGTGATTGGCCTGCCTGCTTCTTGGTCTACACCTCTGCTGTCCAATACAGCAGCCAGTCACCAGGCACATGCTGCCCCTAAGCACTTGAACCTGGCTTGTCTAAATTGAGATGTGATGGAGTTATAAGATATACGTCATACTTTAGACTCAGTACAAAAAAATCGTAAGATAGTTCAATCCTTTTAATTGATTATTTTCACTTGAGAGATTTGTCGAAGCTGAGAATGCTACTTACATTGTAATCCAGCAACCCACTGGATTTGTCTCTTCCATTGATATTCATCTGCTAGAGATGAGATTCCTCGAGGGTGATCATTGAAATACTATAGTTTGTTACCATGATTAAATAGAGAATTTATAGCTTTGTACCTGCCATTGTTTTTAAGTTCTTTAGTACAATTACAAGTGGCCAGTAGTTCTCTCACTTCCTCAGAGTCATTCCAGTGCTGTGCTTTTCATGTCTTATGACCACCACTTGATCCACCAAAACTTTGCTTTTAAGGAAGAGACTAGTTCGAAAACAAAACAACTCTACTTTGCAGAAATAGTTATTGGTTATTATACCACAGTAGAGAGTAAATGCTCGAGTAAGGAACACCAATAGTATGTCAAAAATGAGCTAAGGTTTGGAAACAGGTTATTTGGAGAAATATTTACTTTCTTAGACAAAAAGTTACAAGATATTGTCATTAAATTTAAAACATGTAATAGGTGTAAAAATTAGGGGAATCTTCTGAGCAAGTCTGCAAGTTGTGAAAGCTCTTAGCTCTATTTCCTATAAAATGAAGGGGTTGGACTAGATGACCAAGATTCCCTTCTGCTCTTTGAATTTATCATATTTGAGTTAAATACTTCAGGGATATGTGTATGCAAAATACTCTTGAACAAATTCCCTAAACATTCCAAAACTCATAAGGAATTGCTCACATTTGGTTCCTGTCTTTTAAATCTTAATGTACGCTAGAACACACCAGCTTTCTACTCTCAGTCATAACATAGCCATAAATAGAACAAGTGCTAGAGGCTTATCACTCAGAGTCTCTGCTGGCAGTGACAGCTTTGTGGGAACAGAAGGGCATTAAAATACTAGCAAAAGGCAAATTCTTCACTGAGATTCTTGATCAGGTTCTACATCAACATTCCTGGGAACAACACCGTTCCCCCATCATCTTCCATGATTTTAAGATTCCATTATCTGAGATGATAACACTTTTGCTTTCTTTCTTTTCTTTCTCCCTACATGCATAGTCAAATGTAATTTTGAAAATTTAAGTCATCATCTGAGGGCCTGAAATTATAATAGTCTCATTCTCTTTTATTCAAGAGTAGAGGTTACTGTTGTTTTTACTTTAATCAAAATGAGGAACTAGCAACTGCAACATTAGCTATGGGTGTGGCACAATGGCTCACATCTGTAATTCTGGAAATTTGGGAGGCCAAGGTGGATGGATGGCTCCAGCTCGAGAGTTCGAGACCAGCCTGGGCAACATGAAGAGACCCCCATCTCTACAAAAATTAGCAGGGTGTGTTGGCACACACCTGGAGTTCTACCTACTCAAGAAGTTGAGATGGGAGGATAGCTTGACCTGGGAAGTCAAGGCTGCAGTGAGCCGAGATTACCCAGGCTGGAGTGCAGTGGTGTAAAATTTGCTATAGTTGAATTCCACATTTCAGTCTGATTGGATTTCAATCTAACTCTGTCTTATGAAAGTTATCAAGTCATTTTGGATATCTGTTTCCTGGAGCCATAAGTGTCTGCTTTTGGAAGGAAACAGAGGAAAAAATACAGCTTTTCCTCTCACTTTTGTCCCACTCAAAACAACTGGGACTGGAATGAATTTTTATGAAGGTCATGCCTGTATTCTTATCAGGCTAAATAAGCCAGACAAAATGTAAACCACAGCCAATGATCAGATATTTTTTTCTTCATTCCTTATGTAGGAAGGGAGTCATTATTGAAAGTAGCATAGTGACTGGGCTAAGACCATTCTAACTCTTAAATAAAACACCATCGGAAATGTAGAGCAAAGTAAAGTTTTTATTTTATTAATCATCAGAAAAAGCGCTTTGGTGGAACAGAACATTGAAAATCAGTGCTTCTAACTGTTATCTGGTATCACAGTCTCCAAGGGGACTTGTTAAAACACAGGCTGCTGGGCTTTAAGTCCAGAATTTCTGATTCCTCAAGATGGGGTGGGGCCCAAGAATCTTTATTTTTCACAGGTCTACAGGTGGTACCGATACTATTGGTTTGGGGAACCTCACTTTGAGAATAATTCCCTTAAGGTATCATCATAACAAAGAATGTGAGTGTTCTACTTGATCAGTTCAATGTCTGAACCTGAAATTTTTAAGAGGGCAAGAGGGTCAATTTGCAATCAAACTCTAGATTACACCCATACTTTATCCACCTTCTAGCTCTCCTGCTTTTGGGGGTGGAGGGAAATGCTGACAAGGTTGAGATGCAAGAGATGCTGTTTCAAACAATCATAAATGAATGCAACTTGTTCATCACCCTTTTGGAGGAAATGGGCTTGAAATCAGATTCTCCTCAGCAGTCTTCATTTAAAAAGAGCCAGAAATTACATGATTTTATTCTAACTTTCATACTCACATAAATCTTAGTTTTGTTCCTCTTCCCATTAGTGGTTTCTAAGAATCATCAGCAGAAACACCTCAAGGAAACAGGTAGTGGCACTAATCAGACTGAGCCATAATACTAGGGTGAAGCCACACAGGGCAGTTTCTGGCCCAAAAGAGAAGCATCTCTGAGTTATAAGAATACGACAGTGATTCAGTTGTCATTCCTGTGTGCCCACCATGTTCCTAGCATATAGCATACTAATGCATCTTGCACAGGGCTTTGTTATATATCAGGTTCTTAATAAAGGCTGAATGAATAGATGAATGAGTAAATGAATAAATGTAAAAAAAAATCAGTGCAACAATGTCTTCTATGTGGTGTCACACCAGCCCAGTGAACTTGCTGAGTTGAAGTCTATAGCAATATTTACTTCAACTTCTATGTGCTTTACATCAGCATCAGCATTTTGTGAGGAAAGTATAAATTGTCATGTCTACTCCACTCACAGGAATGCTTCCAAAGGCTACCTCCAATTCATTTTGTAAATTTCAGTCTTCTTGGTCACAGAGTGGGCAAGAGCAATCAGAATATCCCATTTTCCTGCCCATAGCTATGGGTCCAATAGGCAGTCAGATGACCCAAGGAGGGCCAGTAATAGTCTTCCCTGGGACATTTTACATTGAAATTTCGTTTCTGTTTTTTTTAAAACAGGGCTTCACTTCCATTACCAGGCTAGAGTGCAATGTCACAGTCTTAGCTTACTGCAATCTCTGCCTCCTAGGCTCAAGCGATTCTCCTGCCTCAGCCATCTGAGTAGCTGGGACTATAGGCACCCACCATTACACCCAGCTAATTTTTGTATTTTTAGTAGAGACAAGTTTTCACCATGTGGTCCAGGCTGGTCTTGAACTCCTGACCTCAAGTGATCAGCCTGCCTCAGCCTCCCAAATTGCTGGGATTACAGGCATGAGCTGCCGTGCCTGGTCTTACATTGAAATTTCAAAAGAGATATTGCTTTTTCTTTCTTGTCATATTGCTTTTAGGCTGTCACCTGGGCAGATGCCAACTGGGTAAACAGATACGTAAGTTCAGGAGTCAAAAAAGAGAGAGAGAGGTTGAGGCAAAAAGTAAAAATTTATGAGTATGCTGAGCAACTTATCCCTAAGCCTACTTGCTTCTTTTCCTGGGTTCACATCTAGATTAAAGTTTTCAGCCACTCTTGCAATTTAAATCTGGTCATATAACCAAATTCTAGCCAGTATCATATGAGGAAAAATGATGGATGCCATTCTCTGGCCCATAAAAATCTCTTGTGCCTGATCCTTTCACTTTTGGCTCACTTGTTACAATCACATATGATAACCTTGAAAGCTATGAGTTGGAGACAGCAGAACTAAAAAATAGAAGGAGTCTACATCTCCCCATTGAGAGGGTTGTTCACTAATTAAGAACATTCAGTTTAGACTTCATGTCAGTTGGAAATGTGTCTGTTATGCTTAATCATTATGTATTTTTGAATTTGTTTGTTACATCAGATAGCATTATTTTAACTAATAAAGGAATTAGGGTATAAATGCCATTTAAAGCATGAGGTTATATGACATCTCCTAGGGAGAGGAGTTAGATAGAGAAGAGAAATGGTATGAAGACTGAGCCCTGAGGCACTTCAACAATTAAAAATCAGGAAAAAGAAGGAAATTGGCAAAGGAGTCTGAGAAGGACTATCTAAGCGGGAGGGGAAAAATCAAGGGCACTGTGATATTCTTGTATAATTAAGAAAAATGTCAGAGAAGGAAGAGGTGATATGCTGTATTTAGTCCCTGAGATCTTTTGTTTCTATACATCTTTTTCAATTTTATGAGATGCTTCAGTATTTTTCCAATACATTTCCTGTTTGTTTTTTTTTTTTAAGTAATTTGAGTTACAGTTTTGTCAACCAAGAGTCCTTGACTATGGTAGGCACCCTCTACAATGGACCCAAGGGATTCCTGCCTACTGGTATTCATGTCCTTGATAATCTCTTCCTGCCCTTGAGTATGGGCTGAATTTACTAACATACTTCTAATCAATAGATTGTCACAGAAGCGATGGGATGTCACTTGTGAAATTAGGTTATAAGAAAATAGTGACTTCCACGATTGGTGCACTCTCACATGCGCTCTCTTGGATCATTCATCCTGGGGAAAGCCATTGCTAGGGTGCAAGACAGCCTTGTGTAGAGGCTCATGTGGCAAGAAATCAAGAACTGCCAGTACCATGTGGGTGAGCTTAAAACGGATCTCCCATCCCAGCTGAACTTTTGGATGAGGCGTCAGTCCCAGACTACATCTTGTGAGTAAAACCTCATAAAAGATCTTCAGCCAAAACCACCAGTGAAGCCATGTTCAGGTTTTTAATCTGCAGAAACAGTGAGCTAAAGGTTATTTTTAGCCATTAAGTTTTAAGGGTAATTTGTTACGAAGCAATAGATAACTAATGCATTCACTAATATGCTTGATGAGTACAGAGATAAATATTTCCATCACTTATACTGAAGTAGTAAAAAGCCTAAGAATATTTGCTTATTTGTTCTATTTGTTCAACCAATATTTTTAGACATTTACTCTAATCCAGCACTTTAGACACTTTTATACACTGGAGATATTAAAGTAGGTGATACAGATCAGGTATCAGTAAGAAGATAATTTCAGATAAGGATAGGTCTTATCAAGAAAATAAAAAGAATAGTGTGATATAGAATTAGGCTTCTCTTTTGAGAGGTCAGGGAAAGGAGGGCTTCCTAAGAAAACTTGTTTGTGCCATGAAGTAAATGAAGGAATGGACAGCTATGAAAACAGCAATGGACAGAGATTTCCAAGAGAGAAAATGGTAAGTGTGAAGCCCTGGGGTGGAAATGAAGCTGCCATGTTTGAGAAGCAAAAAAAAGCTAGGATTGCTACTATGTGAGGAGCAACGGGATGAGTGGTCAGAGATGTGGTTGAGGAGGGTAGATTTTGTAAGAAAAGGTAAGAAGTTTGGATTTTATTCCAAAAATCTTACATTCAAATTATGAAAATTAGCACAGAGACAAGACAATTTGGGAGATGGACTCTTTAAGAGCAATAAACTGAAAGAGCATGATAGAGTAATGAGGATGCTAGGGGCTGTCAATCTGGATAGATTGGTCAGCATTTAGGGGCTGGGGGGATTATAGGAGAACATGGTCCTAATGGATTTTTAAAAAAACAAAAATATAAAGATATTGGGGAATGAGGTATTCTTGGGAGGAACACATGCAAAACCTCTGAGGCAGGCATGAGTTTGGAGTCTTGAAAAAACTGAAAGATGATCAATAGATCTGGAGCACAGTGAGCAAAACAGAGAGCTATAGGATAAGGCTGAAGAGGAATTCAGGCCATACCCTGCAGGTCTTGTAAAGCCTGGTTAAGAGCCTGGATTTTGTTTGAAAAGCATGTGGAGTCTATTGAATAATTAAAGTGCAGAAATGATATTTTATTTTCCTCATTGTTACAACAGAATGAAATTGAACCAAATACATAGTAATCTATTGAACAGCTCCTAAACTGTGTGCATGGGAATTAAAGAGGCATGAGATGTGCCCCAGTGTTGAGTGGGCACATAGGCCAAGAGTGGAAATAGATAGAAGCTCAAAAATCCCCATATGCGAAAGTCCAGAGAAGAAATGGATCCATTTATTCCATGTGAGTAATGGCAAGCCTACAGAAGAGAAAACTTTTAATCGGGATCTCACAGGATGAGTGGAGCTCCCTAGGTAAACAAAGAAAGAAGAACCTCATAAGAAGTAGAAATACATGTGAGAGCATGGAATATTTGGCAGAGCTTGCACTACCCTGGGAGTGGGAAACAAGTTAATATTACTGAGTCTATGGGGGAAAAGTGAGACGAGAGAAATAAAGATTCAGAGGTAGGTCAAGACTTTCAAATGTTTAGCTTGAAAAGAGTCTTTTAAGACTTAATGTCAAGAACTGCTACTCATTGTTCAACAATAAACTTTTACTGAGAAATGACTATGTTCCATGCATTCTTTATTGTGTGATCACGTTTATGCTTCATCTAAAAACTATATTTTAGATACAAAATCTGAGGCTTCTAAAAGCAAGGTACTATGCCTAAAGATGCACAGTTATCAGATGGCAAGCTGTGAAATCAAACTTGTATTGTTTCTCTCTAAAGGGTGTGTTTAGAGAGACTGAGTGGAATTTTATGGTTGGTGAAGGGCTCATATGGAGTAGCAGAGAGAGAAATCGCTGAGTGTAGGTTGATTCCAAAGGTAGGCTGGAATCAGATTGAAGAAGGTCACTTTGAATATGAAGCTTAGGAGTTTGTACTAAATCTTGAGAAAATAGGAACAAAGATTTTTGAGCAAAAAGTTGACATGATTGCAATCTAGTCTGGAAGATTGAAGTGGTGTCTGTTTATACCAATGTGGATTACAGGGGGAGAGACTGAAGGAAGAAAGTCCTATCAAGAAGCTGGCTTAGGCCTATGATGATAGGCATCTAAACTGAGTGGTAACAACAAAAATGGAAAGAAATAGAGGAATGAGAGTAATTCCTCCAGGAAGGAGTCAATAGGGCTTGGTGACTAGTTTAATATAGGCATGGGGAAGGTGACGTTATGAAGAGTAAGTCTAAATAATTTTAAGAATGGTGCTACAATAAACAGAATAGGGAAGTCAGCAGAAAGACCAAGTTTGAGTGAAGTGAGTAAGAAGAAAGAAGACAAATATCAACTGTATAAGTTGGATTAGAGGCAACAGCATTGAAAATAAATGTGTAGCCAAAGTGCAGAAGGGGCCTTGGCCGAAAATGATTTGGGGTTCATCTGCATAGAGGCAATTGAAATCCTGAGAGTTGGCTGGGCACCATGGCTCATGCCTGGAATCCCAGCACTTTGGGATACTGAGGCAGGAGAATCACTTGAGCCCAGGAGTTCAAGGTTGGCCTGGACAACATAGTGAAACCCTGACTCTACAAAAAAAAAAAAAAAAAAAAAAATAGTCAGGTATAGTAGCATGTGCCTATAGTCCCAGCTACTTAGGAGGCTGAGGCAGGAGGATTGCTGAATCCAGAAAGTCAAGCTGCGGCAAGCTGTGCTTGCACTACTGCATTTCAGCCTGGGTGACAGAGCGAGATCCTGTCTCAAAAAAATTAATTAATTAATTGATTAATTTTAAAAAACTTGAGAGTTCATCAGTTTCTTTTTGTTTGTTTGTTTTTGTTTTTGTTTTGAGACAGAGTTTCGCTCTTGTTGCCCAGGCTGGAGTGCAATAGTGCAATCTCAGCTTACTGCAATCTCTGCCTCCTAGGTTCAAGCAATTTTCCTGCCTCAGCCTTCCTAGTAGGTGGGATTACAGGCATGTACCACCACGCCTGGCTAATTTTGTATTTTTAGTAGAGATGGGGCTTCTGAGAGTTCATGAGTTTCTAAAGAAAGACAAAAAGAGCAGTGGTACAGATGCTACCACTTTCCAACATCCACTCCCCATCTTGACCATCCTAACCAAATTCTCATTTGGTTCAGCTACACCCCACCTCCCTTCAGCCATGTGCTTCCCTCAAGGGTGTTCCCAGATCCAGAGGGTGTATCCTGTGTGGTCTAAACCAAGAGCTGTCCCTCCCATCTCTGTTGGGAATGTGCACAGGACATGAAACTAGGTAATGAGACAGAAGTCAGCTGGGAAGAGCCTAAGGATGCAGAAGAGCAGATGGCTCCCATATTCCCCTGGACACTGTCCTATCTCTGTCCTGACTCGAAACCTGGACCTGCTCTGCCATTCTGGGCATCTGAGAGTCAGGCTTCATTGAGCAAAATCATTCCATGATACAACCAGGAACCATGCCTCTGAAATTACTCAGGAACAAATAGGAACCAAAACTCTGGAATCAGATTCAAACATCTAAACACCAATGAAACACAGGGAAGCCTTGGTCAGAAGCTAGGAAGGCAAAAAAAAAATTTTTTTTTATAAAAATATACATAAAATTAAGTTCTAAAGCCAGGTGTCAGGGAATTGAAGCTGGAGATTTTGGCAGGGCTTAGGACAGGCTGGCGTGAAATAACCAAGCAGAGATAAAGTGAGCTAGACCTGGGAGGGAATATTTGGAGACAATAATCTTTTCTGACCAGCAAACTCAAAGAGCTGCGCTTCACAGGATTCCTGAGGCGATTCTAGGGTCCGCAAAAGGTTGTTTCTGAACTATTAAACACATTCTCTTTTTTAAGAGAAACACTCACATCGACAGGGCAAGTCATTCCCAAACCAGTCTCAATGCAGCTATTATTCAGATTCACCTTGTCAGTGTGAAAATATGGGTTGAAATGGACTTTGCTACTCGAAATTAAGTGTGATCACACTCTGCAGCCTAGGGAAACACTCCAATCCAAACCGTAATTATGAGAGGCTGGGCGCCACAGGGAGTGGGGAGTAGCATTCAGCAGAAGAGAACGGGTTCGTTCTCTGGGATTTCCCCCTTTGCAGCCTGAATCCCACGTGAATGTTCTTTCTCTTCCATCACTCTCTGTTCCTGTGTTCCTGCATCCTCTTCTCACTTCTCCCTCACAGTTATCTCTTCCTTGGAGAGAGTATCTGGACCCTTGGGTGACAGTCGTATGTGGCTTCACAAGCTGCTAGAATTAACTAAAACTCATTCTTTCCCAATAAATCTCCCCCGAGCCGACACACAGCAGCTGCGAATTCCCAGCATGGGCCTGGACAAAATACTAAGAAAAACTGGCTATGTTCCTGAATCTTGCTTGTCATGGGTCCCCAAGAATCCTGGACACTGACATCAAGATATTCCAAACAGAGTTGTGCTTTTCTAAGCTCGATCTTTACTTAACCTGCCTTGAAGATTCAGCACTATAATTTCCCAGAAGTGTGGGCTGGGCTTGCTTTGAGAAAAGGTGAAATGGACAAGAGACAGAGTTCAGAAAATAGTGATTAAATACAAACAGCGCCAGCTATTAGGTAAGAGTCAAGGCCAGGAAATGCGAATAAAATTGCCAATGGTTGTTTAGGTAGTGGCCACTCAGAAGGAGAGGTAATAATTGGTTGCAAAGTGGTTGCTACAGATGTCTTTCCTGATTTAATGAATTTGTGAAAGTTTGCTACTTTTTCCAGCTTTCATTTCATTCATGGGGAGGGTGGCTGGGGGGATGCAGGGGATATGGAAAGTTAAGCACAAGTGCACAAAGTATTTACTGGCTAAAAATGCCTATGCTTCTGCCAAGATTGTGTTTATTTGTTAAAAATATACTTCATTGTGTTGTTACAAAACTAAATCTGTCCCCAGCCCCCACGGAGACAGGGTGATTGGGTTTCAGGGTGAGGTGCCAGCTACTGCTTCCAGGGGCATTAATGTGCCAGCTGCTCCTCCAGCATTCATTTTATTTCCAGTCCCTAGGCTGGTTTTACACTTTGTGTTTTTTCAATAAGGAAATCAGGATTAGAGAGCCTTTTGTCAGGGATGGGGAAGGGAAGCGAAGTATCCCCTTCGAGCTCCAAACACAGGACAGCCTAACGGGCAAGGCTCAAAGCTTTGATTTAGTTCTCATTCACTACATTTTGAAAAAGAAAAGATCCACCACATCAAGCTGCTCTGTTGGAAGCTTGTAAGGCAATAGATTTGAGGACTGGAGTTTTCAGAATACAGTCTGCAGCCACCAGGCCAGGGTTACCTTTAAGCTCCATGCAGATTAAACATTCCCGGCCTGGGCAAGAGGCATCTGTAGAAAGCAAGCCCTCAATATCCTACAGCGAAAGGCATTATTGGGTGGTCCTGTCTAAGGGCTGAATAGGGTGTGTGGATTCCTACTTGATTTTTATGAAGTTAATTCTTCGTACCCACTTAGAAATGCCAAACTGCTACTAGGGTCCAAAGTCCCCTCGTTGGCCAGCTCGTCCCAGTGCAGTGATCAGTGACCGGCTGGAACTACTCCAGCCAGAGTCCCCTCTGCTGAGCAAATCACCCAGCCTCCAAAAGAAAGAAAAAGAGGCCATGTTTAGTGAGCAACCCCTCTTAAAATTCAATTGCTACACACACATACGCACACATATACGTCATGCAATTTTTTCGTGGATGTTTGAGATAGGAAGAAAATTACTAACAAAATTCCCTCAATGAACACTTATCTCTTTCTTTCTTTCTTTTCTTTCTTTTTTTTTTTTTTTTTGACAGAGTCCTGCTCTGTCACCCAGGCTGGAGTACAGTGGCAGAATCATAGCTCACTACAACCTCTGTCTCCCAGGCTCAAGTGATCCTCCCACCTCAGCCTCCCAAGTAGCTGGGACTACAAGCACACACCACACTGCCCAGCTAATTTTTGTATTTTTCGTAGAGGTGGGGTTTCAGTTTGTTGTCCAGGCTGGTCTTGAACTCCTGGATGCAAGTGATCTGCCCACCTCGTCCTCTCAAAGTGCTGGGATTACAGGCATGAGCCACTGCACCCGACCTCTCTCTTTTATTTTTAAGGGCAGAAAAAGACAAAGTGAAAAAAGAGCCTCCCTGATCCTCCTCCTCTTTCCCCTTGCAGCCCAGCATCAAAACACTCATTCTTATGAGAGAGCAGGGATAGAAAAGTGCAGGAACATTAGGCCTTGTCTGTGTATTGGCTCCGTTAGGAGCTATTGTTGCTCAGCAGCTGTTCCTCTTGCTTCCCAGGAAGCCCTGCCTGCAAGTGGGCTGGGGAACCAGTGTGACACTGGCAGCTGGGGAAGTGGGGAGGAACATGGAATATTTTTTGCACCTCGAAAAAGATGGGCTTTGTTTCTCAAAAAAGAGCAGAGATCCTGTTTCTGGGTAGCTGTTATCAGAAAATGGTTTTCATAAATACAGTTGGAGAGTGAAAGTAAGAGCGTGTGTGTGTGTGTGTGTGTGTGTGTGTGTGTGTTTCAGGGGCAGAGGATAAAAGAGAAAGAGAAGATAAACCCACAATCTACTCAACCTTTAATCCTGTTTTTTTTTAAAGTAGAAAAAGCTGAAAAATTTCAGCCAAATGAAAAGCATAAAGTGGTTGAGAAAGGCTTTATGACTAAGAGAGGATTGCAATGGAAAACACGTAAAAAGAGAAGTTAAACCAGCTGCTTATTTAATTTTGACTCCCCACTCCCCCTTTCACTTTTTTTTTTTACCTTCAGCTTAAACTAGGGAAAAATGTACTGTGTAAATATTCAGTGTTTTTCTTAGTTTTTAGCCCTAACAAAATTTTTTATAGGGCTTAGTTTAGTGAATCTCTAGAGACTGGGTGTGAACGTGACTTTTCACCCCTGGGTCACAGGTCACTTCCTGCTTCTTCTTGTAAGTAAAAGCTCTTACTATTCCATGGGTCTGCTGTACCCAGAAGTGGGGGTGGGGATGAGGGATGGGAGACTGGAGTGGGGGATGGGGGGAAATGCAATGCCTATTCATTTCTCACATTATTTTATTGTTAGGAACATTTCTCCTCCCATACCCAAGAGCTAAATGTCAAAGTTCTATTCCAAAGTACGTGAATAAATTAATACATTCCAAGTTTATTAATGTATTCACGCATTCAATAAACATCACTGAAGCACTGTCAATGTACTAGGCATTGTGTTAAGTGCTAGGAAAACAAAGATAACTAAAATATATTCCCTGCCTTGTACATCTTCAAACAAACAGGAGAGACAGATTCTAGAACAATAATTATAGCAATTACAGTAAGTACTGTGAGAAAAAAGAACAAGAAACATACAACTCTGGCTACTAGGAAGGGCAACAGAGGCTTCCAGGAGGTGATGATATTGAAATTGGTTTTTGAGACTAAGTAGGAACAACCAAAAGGCCAGGAAGAAGAATGGCATTTCAGACAAAGGGAGTGGCCATGGAAAAGCCTTGTTTTCACTTTGGGTAACTGGAGCAGTCTGCAGTGTTTTACTCTGACTAGGGTTCTGGGAACCTGGGACAAAAAAAATATGGGTGGGATGGGATAGAATTGGCCAATGAGGTTTAGAATTGAAACCAAGAATCCCCAAAAGGCAACATCCAGGGATAAAAATATACTTAATCCCTAGTGGAAAATAACACCTACACATCATCCTAAAGGCACCAAGTAAAAAGAAAAGAAAATGCAGCAACTGGAGGCAGCACAAGTTTGGAGCTGTGAGGAGGGAAGTCTGGGGCTGTTAGGGAGAAGTCCTGGCACAGAGCTGCGGGGGACTTTTAGAGGTAGCATAAGGGCCCGTCTGGGGTGGGGCACTGCAGTGTTAAAGACACAGAACCTGTTCAGGCAAGTGTGGAAGCAAGAGGACGCATACCACAGTCTGGGATTGACAGCCATCCTGACAAACACGCTGACAATTGAAAAAGATGGTAGGAAAGGGGGAATCAGGGGCTACATCCTTAGGAGCCTTGAACATCATCTTCCTAGCTGGGATTTCACAAGGGTAGCATGGGTACCACTGGTAGGGACCAATGTGTCATTACATGGTACGCAAACAATGTTTTAAAGACTTGTAGTAGTTATGTACTGATTTTCTAGTTTTACACAAACTAGAAAAAAAATTGTGACTAACACACAAAATCCACAAGTACTCAGATATGAAGACTGCTTAAGAGGAAGCTAACATAAAAGCACCATGGTGAGTTGATCTTTTTTAAAAATAAAAATATACCAAAAGAGGTGCTATATAAATATAGCAAAAAATTGAGAAGGTGGTCTATAAATGACTGAAATTTGAAAATAGTGGCAGTAGGCAGTGGGGAATCTCTGAAAGATTAAAGCATTGGGCTCTGTTTTGTAATGTTCTTTTGGGGTGGGGAAGACTAAAGACACTGATTAAGGGAGGTTGTATTTATTGTCCAGAACCACAGCAGACTCTGCATAGTTTTCAGGTTCATATTTCAAGATTAACTCCAATTTCAATCCTGACATATTTGGACAGGTCTTCAAGAATCTCTTCCTACTAATTTGAAATGTCCCTATATTTATTTTCATCTTAAATAACTTAGTGTATTTACATGAATAATTTTATTAAAAATGTGCAGTGCTCAAAATGGCTTTTATGGTGCAGGATAATAGGGTTAAAAGCTATTGAATGTTAGGTGAATCTTTGTAACAATTTGGTGAATCTGATTTACACAGACTCTAGCTTCTCCTTTTGTGCTTAGGTCTGGTACATCATCTATTAACTATGTTTTTTATTTTTTATATTTCATGACGCTTTGACATCTTGGGGCCGTGCAAACCATGGATGACCTGCCCCTCCCAGGGTTGGCTAATTCCTGGAAATACTAAAGAACTTGGCTTAGAACACGTCTTTCATATGCAAGACAACCAACCCAGGCTCCATATCCTCATCCCATCCTTTTATCAGGCTCCTCCGGTACAGAACATTATCTTCCTGTTTTAAGTTACCCAGAGCCAGGTACTGGACCATTAGAGACCAGTCTTGCAGCTCAGAGCCTGTCCAAAGGGTCCAATCTCTTCAACCTGAAACCTGCTCAGCTGCTTACCATGCCTCCCCCATTCCTTCCCATAAGACCCTAAATTAAGGCTGTTGCCCACGCTTTCCCCTCAGTCTTTCTGCCCTCGAAGCAATCCTGGTGCTTCCCCATGTGCTATATTCTCTTGGGAACTATAAGCAATAAACTCTTCTTGGAAAGGAATTTGTCTATGTGTCTGTCACATGATACATTGTTAAAACAAAAATCCTAGGTATAGTTTAAAACACATCAAGGAAACTCAATTTTTAAAAATCTGTTAGATAAATGAATGAATGAATATCTTTACTCGCTTAAAACATGTCTCTATATGACCTTATTAAAAATGTTCTTATGTGGTTTAAAGCTGTTTACATTAGCTATCTATGGTCATCATTCTTTTATGCAACCATGCTCAGAATTTGTGAGAAATTTGGGCTCAGAGTAAATTACACATTGCAAACAATACAAAGAAAACTATGGCCTCCAAGGCAGTGTTGTTCCTCTGTTTCAGGAAGACATCCAAAGAGGAATTTTCCCTGGCCAATATACCCATTTTGCTGTCTTCCTGTGTAAGTTATTATTTTTGTATGCCATGGTGGTTAACTGCTCTAACAAATAACCATAAGTTTCAATTGCGTAAGATAATAAAATGTATTTCTTAATCCTAAAATCCAGTGCAGGTGTTCATAGTTGGACAGCTTTCCTGGCTGCCTGCATGACTCAGGAATCAATAATTCTTTCATCTTGTGATGTTGCCATTTTTAAAATGAGGTATCCAAGTCAGTAGAGAAGGTGGCAAAATTATGGAAAAACGTCATATCGGATACATACCCAACTTTACACTCAAGTGCCAATCAAAATATTTGCATATGTTCTATTGGTCAGAAGTGGTCACATGACCTTCAGTAGATGCACAAGGACCAGGAAATATAGTCTCTGGCTGGGCTGCACTTACCAGCAACCACTCATCCTGAGGAAACAGAAGCCCAAACCTTTGCAAGTCAGCTAATCTTTTCCACCAATTCAAGATGTTTTACCCAGACCTGCATTCTGGTAATGGAGCAACTATAATTGGTCAAGTTATGATGTAAATCAGTGGTTCTTAACTTTTAAAGGATCATTAATCCATAAAAATGTACAGACCTCCTTCCTAGAAAAAAACATAAACATAAGCACTCACAATCTTCATGGAATTTCAGGGGCTTCATGAATTCTCTGAAGCCCATCTGTTAATGATCATTAGAGAGTCATAGACCTATACTCTTGGTGTAGGTAAAATTATTTATTTCAGAGAATTGTTTTGAATAGTCTTATAAATCATAAACCATGGGCCAATTTAAATCTGATTTTTTTAAGAATCTGCTGCTAGATTGGGGTCCAATTTTTTTTAAATTAATTGCTAGAATGAATGAGATCCAGAATATCAGTTGTGTGCCATCCAACTTTCAGATGCCAATTTTGTACTGAGCAGAAATCCTTATTGCTACTACTGCAAAAGACTTGTTGGTATCCTGCCATCCACTTGCTGCTCTCCAATCCATTTCAAATGACAACAAGAGTGACATCTAAAAATTCAAAATTTTTCATGTCATTCTCTTCTAAAAATCCTTCAGTGAATAAAGACCCAAACCTTAGACATGGCATACAAGGCCTTGAGTACACTAACCATACCTGCTTCTCACATTGTGTGCTCCTTTGCTTTTTATGCTCCTACCTAACTGGCCTCTCTTTCCTTTCCTCACACCTCAGGGTCTCTGAACATGCCTTTTACCTCCTTTGAATTGTCTTTCCTTTATTCTTTTTATGTAATTAGCTGTTACTCTTCCTTGAGATCTCAGCTCAACTGTCATTTTCCCAGAGAAGTCTTTACAGAGACACAAAAGAAGTCAGATCTCCTCTATGTCCTTAGAGTGCTGTAAGTTTTTCTCCTGGTGTTGATCATAGTTCATACCAATATACTTGTGTGATCATTTAATTTGCCTGGGTCACTGTCACTAAAAGGTAAGCTCCATGAGGGCAGAAACTTTCAGCACCCAGTGACACAAGTCAGCACCTGACTTACTGTGTGGAATATAATGGCACTCAATATTTTGTTTAGTGAATGAATGAATGTTGCCCATGCTTTCCACTTTATCTTGGAGAGACGGAAGGTAAGTGATAAAGGATCTTAAAACCAAATTATCTTCTCATTCCGAGAAGTGAATAGAATAACCAAATCAGAGTTTGGCATGATTTTAAAGAACTTCACAGTTAGGCAATGACTTTTACTCTATTCCATTGTAACTTCTGCTCTTAGATAACTTCCAAACCAATAAAAGAAAAAAACAGCAAAGTCTGTGTTCATCATCTCATATCGGCACAAGATGAACAGCTTATTGATAGAGTAAGGACAGTTGAGGGGGACTGTCATAAAAAGACAATTCTTTTAATGGTAGGCAATATGCTATCTATTAGTAAGTAGTATACTAATGAGCCAATCCAGGAAGGCTTCCTGGAAAAAATAGTCTTTGGGTTACATATAATCTGAAGGTCTCTTCGCGACACCTCTTTTTCGAATTATATTTGATACCCTGAGTGCCAACAAAATATTTTGTCCACAAATCTTGCTCATCAGCTTCTCTGTTTTGTTATCACAAAGATAAAGCTATAAATTGTGAGAAAGACTGGCAAGACTTGAGTCAAGCTGGCATTGTAGTCCTCCAGCAGAGAACATGATATTAAACAATTGTGTTTCATACTTTCTCTGATAGATCGGATTATTTTTCAAAATATCCACTGTCCCCCCCCCCCGTAGGATAATTTTGTCCTCTTGTCAGTCAGCCATGTGATTTCATGTGGCAAATGACATGGGAGTAGAAGTGACATACCCAGAAGATTTGAGAGTCATAGTGAGATTCCATCATTTCGTTTCTGACACAAGGCCCACCATGTCCTCAGATGGAGATGTTCTGTCAATCTGGATCCCAATTTGAAAAGCATGAGGGACAAAGTCACAACTGACTGACAGCCGTCATGGAAGAGGAGCAAAATATTAGCTTTAATCTTACAAGGCACTGAGATTTGAGAGACTTGTTCTTGAAGCATAGCCCAGCAAAAGATGACCGATACACTTCTCTTCACAAAAACTTTGTCTAATTGAACTCAAACTCTGAACTATACACTGAATGAAAAAATGGTCTGTTCCAATTGGATAGGTCATCCCTCATTTTTATCTAAGTGCACAGCTTCAGGAAGGCACAAATGCAGTCATGAAGGGAGAAAGTGGAGTTCTCAACCATTGAAGCCAGTGACCTAACTTCTGCATTCACCGACATGAAACATGCTGAAGTCTGTTTGCCTTTGTAGTTCTCTGCTGGATGTGCCAAGAGGGCTCTATTTTACAGAAGGAAAACTAACAATAGATTCCTGCCAACTAAAAGGGGATTTCCTTTCCTGGGAAGAAAAAAATAAATGGAATAAAAGATCTTTATCTGGTGATTTATACTAAAACAGGAATAATCAGAGCTCATCATCGTATCATTTTTAATAGTAATGTCTCACAGAGAAACATAAAAGAAACTTAGTAAAGACAAAAATAGTTTCTACAGACTGTTTGCTAAGCATATAAAGTTGAATTCACAACATTCCTTCCTCCTCCAGTCTACCTTATCCATTCCTGTTTCATTTCCATGTTTTGTCTTTTTTCCTTGTTCTTGCCCAAAATCTACTCATGGTCATTTTGGAAGATGCAGAGATGATAAATATGGGTATAATAAATAGATATATCCTCTTATGTATATTTATAAATATATTTTTATATTTTCAAAGCAAAATATAAATTAAACATACACTTGTTTCTAGTTCAGTCCACACTTCTACAATATTAAAAGAATGTGCTTAACTGAAAACCTCTAAAGCTTGAAAAATTCTCTGAAAGCCACTTGAAATTTGAGGAGTTTTGACACTTACTTTTAAGGATACCAAAGTGCATTCCTATTTCCCCCAGGGTTAGCTGGCCATGAACAACTGCAATTCAGTTTCATAAGCTTTCTTTGATGCTTGCTAGGACCATAAATCCCACCTTCACATACAATTTGCAGTTTAAAAGTATGAATGATCTTACTAAAGAGCCTTTTTGCTATGAGCTTTCTATTCCAAGGTGAATCCCAGTTAAACACCCCCTCCTGACCCAATATTCTTGAATCTGAATTGTGGTGTACAGTACCAAGGATTACTCCATATTTTCAGGCAAGATTGCCATCCTCCTAAATGTCAGTCTAAAATATTCGATGAAAAGTGTATGTGCAAAGCTAGCTTTACTGTTTAATCACTAAAGTTACCTTTGGGAAACTGCATATTGATACACAATGTAGAAACCTCATGCTTAGTCACATTTAAAACAGAAGTAGGAGCAGTTAGATTTATGTACCATGAGGTCTGAATTTGCAAAGGTTTTCTGATAATCTGATGAGCAATATTGAGTTACTCTCAGCAACTATTTTACTTTATTTTTGTGGCTTTGTAATATAGTAAAAGAGCCCTGGGGGAGGAGTTAGGAACTTAGGGATTGCTAAAAGGGTTTTATATACAACATTTTTGAAACCTAACAAAAAATATAAACAGTTTGCAATGTCATGACCATGAACATAAGGAATGACTTTTTGTTCTGAACTGCCCTAGTCCAGTGTAAAATGTTTATAATTAGGTTGATACACACGGAAATTTGAAGTCAATTTTGTATACATATAGAAGAGAGCTGACTTTCCATAATGGCTCTGTAGTTTAAAATCATCGAAAAAGGGTGTATTGTAAAATGTGCCACTCTACAAATACTGCAGTTCATCAATTAAGCAATACACTAAGCATGTAATGATGCTAATTCCTGTGTATGTCAACCAAGAAACAGACAAACCAGCTGTTAAGTTGCTTCAGCATAAAAATAATGATTATGTGAGTGCTTGGCTAAGTCATTCTCTCTCCCAGCTCAAACATTAATGGGAAAAAATGGAATTATGGAGCTGGCTTTTTTCTTGAAAGTCAGACGTCAATGTCTTAGGATATTTGTGCTATTAAAAACCTCAAATACCCAATTTGTAACTTTAGATGACCAAGTTACTGAAAGTTAGAACTAAGTGAAATTTTAGACATCTTGTAGTTTATTGCTTTCATTTTAACGATGTGAACACCGAGGACCAGATACACAGAGGAACTTGTTCAACATCACAAATCTAGCAATAACGAACATGTAGAAGGGACTTTGCCCTCATCTGCTGGTACCTAGTCCACAGCTTTTCTTTCTGCCCTGTCACTTGGAAAACAAACACCATTTACCAAAACCAAACAGGAGTAACAAGCGTAAAATGCGAACCTTTCAAATAAGATTCAAAACTCTAAAGTAAACCTTTGAAATTTCAAATCCAGTAGCAATTTAAACAATGAAGTCTTAGTAGAAATGCTTAAAGTATGCTCTTTGTCCCCTCTGTGTGATGGGGAAAAAAGACTTGTTACTCATATAGTAAGCTTAATATTAAGAGAACTCCGTAATTTATTTTCTGCTCAGACTAACCTTGTATTACTCTTGTTCATTTAGAATGTCTTAAAGCCAAAGGATTATACATGAGGTACAAAATAGAAAGACAGAACTTTAGAGTAAAATTGTCTCTAAACCAGAGTTGCTGACTTCATTTGACTTTTCTTTGATCAATTATAATACACTCATTTTCCTATTATAAAACCTGCATTATACTAGAACTATTGCTTATATATATATGATATATACACAAAACTGAGTCTTATAAACACCCTTGAATAATTCAGACACAGAAAAAATTGCTTTTTGGTTAAGTGGCCGCCTCCAGGGCCCACAGACTCAGTGCTGCCACAGTTCCACACAATTTTTGTTGTTCATATATCATTCTTTTTGGAAACTGTCTTCTGAGCAATGAGTTTACACGATTAAATTTGATTTTATTATAGCCACACCCTGTGTTTCACCAAAGGTCTTATCACTTTTGTCACCCATATTTTTGTTTAATCTTAACTCCTGATTATTTCTTCCTATTAAAGAAATAAAATTTGTCTTAAAAGGGCAATGATCTGTTACCAATGAAGATCAAGATCACTTGGAAATAATATGAATCAGGCTCTATAAAATATTTCAAAGATTTTTTTTAGATTTTTAAAATTGATACACAATAATTGTACACATTTCTGGAGTACGTGTAATGTTTGATATGTGCATACAATGTGTAAGGATCAAATTAGGGTAATTAAGATATCCATCAGCTCAAACATTTATCATCTCTTTGTCTTATTTCAAAGAAAATTTGATTAGCTACAGCAAGAACATTGGAAAAAGTACATAACCTTCCAGTCTTTACTACAGGAAGAAACTACTTTTATCTGTATGAACACATCTGGCACACTTCTTACACATCAGTCTCTCTGACTTGAATAATCAACATCATATAACTTATACTTCCACAGTTATATTTCTGAAAATTTCTTATAGGGTAGTTTGACACCAAAGGTGAAAGAAATCCTGCTACATGTCCTAGACTATTACTTCTCTTATTTCTTGTGCAAAAAGGGCAGAAACACTCAAGCTGTGTATTAGTTCATTCTCTACTATAAAGAAATACCTGAGCCTGGATAATTTATAAAGAAAAGAAGTTTAATTGGGTCACTGTTTCACAGGCTTCGCTGCAGGAAGCTTAGGGATTCTGCTTCTGGGGAGGTTCAGGTTTGCTACAGGAAACATAATGGCTTCTGCTCTGGAAAGTCCTTAGGGAGCTTTTACTCATGGCAGAAAGCAAAGCAGAAGCAGGCATCTTCCACGGCAGGAACAGGACTGAGAGAGAGAGAGACAGAGAAGTGCCACACACTTTTAAGTGACTAGACCTCACAAGAACTCACTCGCTATTGTGGACAGTACTGAAGAAGAAATCCAACCCCATGATCCAATCACCTCCCACCAGGCCCCACCTCCAATACTGGGGATTACACTTCGACATGAGATTTGGGTGGAGACACAGATCCAAACCATATCAGGCTGTAATAATTTTCATTCGCTCCATGCAACCACAATGCTAGCAAGTCTCAATTTATTAATGCCTGAAATATAAACATTCAAACATATACGACTATCATGTACTGCATGTGTGTGTACAAACAGGGGGTGGACAGTAGTTATCTCTGTTTAATTATCCTCAATAAAAATGTTTCTTCAAGCTGCTCCAAGGCAATCGTCCCAGCTAACCTGCTCTGGAGCTCTTTGGGGGCGTTTGGAGAGGGGAGAAGGCCCTGTATTTCCGCTTTCAATACTGGGCTGGAGTCTCCTTATCTTTTTCAGATATTCTGAATCGGTACAGCCTGCAAACCCTGTAACCCCCTTGATAAGTAAGCTGTCCTTTCCACCTGGAGCTGGGGCTGCTATCTGAATAGGAGAGGAAAAGCTGTGAGTATTACGTGAAAAAGGATAATCCCTTCTTTTCTTACAACTACACCCTTAAAAAAGGGAAAATGAAAAGAGACTCAGGGAAGGGAACCCATATGCCAACCTGGTGGCAATAGAGTGTAAGAGAGGTAATCCAGAGTGGCATCCTGGAGGCATTCTGGATGGGTTTGAATTCTGGCTCTGAGCTTATTTTATACAAACTTAGACAAGATCAATAAATCCCCTATGCCTCAGTTTTCTCATCTATAAAATGGGAATCACAGTGCCTGTACTATAGTTAACATGTCATAGGGTTATTATAACAGACCCCAACACATGGTGCACACTCGATCATTACCAATGACTATCATTTACTAAGAGGCTATTGTGTTTCCAAGTGCCCAGTTAATGTAGCACCCACTTCCCTGAGAATTCTCCCATGAATTTCTACTTTCCAAACCAAAATCCAATCTCAACTAGCTATTTAATGATAGTATTTTCTTTCTTTGGTGAACACAATCACTCTTTGATAGTACACGCACATAATTTTTATTTTTTGTTATATTATATTTTACATTCTTAGATATGCATGAAAATTCCTTAAATACAAAGAAAATGAAAACTCAACAATGAAAAAAAATTTTTACAGCCCTCAGTCATTCTCACTACACCTGCATTCTATTCATTTTTTTAGTGTCAGCCAAGATAACTCACATCCTAAGAGAATAGACAGGGCAGAAACCAGAAGTCAGGACAACCCATTTTGCTGAACTTCTGAGCCTGGTTACTGAGCTAAATATATCCATGCTCTATAGTATGTAAATAGGGAGGATTTTATATCCTCTACGGAACCAGAGTCATGACAGCAGTTGTTAAATGCTGATGACCTTGCTGGAAAGCGAGTGGGACCAGCGCTAGGTACTTCTGGAGCAGTCATGGAAGAAGTGAAGGGCCTATTGAAGGAACACGGCTTGGGTTAAGATGCTTCATTCTTCTGTAGGTGAAAGAATAATGTTGTTGTTGGTTTTTGTTGTTGTTGTTTTTTCCAACCTTCTTTCTGGCTTTCTTCAAGCTGTCTCAGCTCAGGAGCCTAAATCTTACTCCAGGTATGTTTCATTTGCGCCACAAACCACCACAGGGACAACAGGAATTCATGCCCAGGAACGAATGCTAAATTGCAGTGATCTGCAAATTATCTACTCTACTGGAAAGCCCACTTAAAACCAGACTTTTAAATTAAGTAGAATTTTGGAAGGAACCCACAATCCCTTTTCGCATCACCAGGAAAACAGCTTGTCTGTAATCCTTTAATAAAGAAAAAGTCTCATAGATTAATCTCCCTTAGGCAAGTACCGTTACTGGTATTTTAACTCCATAAGCAAATCAACTTCAAAAAATAAACTAAAATAATGATAAGTATATTGTAATTACCACATGCTATTTATCAATGTCTTTCTTTCATGCAGTACTTTAAAACTGCTTTATTATATATAAGATCTTTACCTTCTCATCCTTATCCCTACTTCCCACCAACTCTGATAAGAAATTACTCTCAATAACTCTGAGAAATGTCCAGTGGGATTATTTTGAAGGACATAATTATAGCTACTGAGAAAGAGACTCAGTGTAATTGAAACTAAATTAGGATAAAATTGTTTTGAGTAGATTGATAATTGTACCTTGGGCTTTAAAATAACTAAACTTATGCCAGTAACCTCACCCAGACTGAGGGCGGATGCATTCCCATACATCTGCTGTAGTGTTTTGGTGTATCTTGGAGTATGGCCAATCAATGTTTTTCCTCCCACATTAGCAAACACCTGTATTTATCTAAGATAGTTTATTATCTGCACATGACAACACTTATAAGTGCTTCAAAGTTCCACTGAGAAAATTAACCTGTATGCCATTGTCGAAAGTCCTGCTTCCTCCCTGTGAGAAGCAGTTTCTTGACTGCTTTCCCATATAAACTGCTTTAAACCTTCATTGCCTTCTTTTCATGCAACTGAAACTAAACTGCTAGTGCTTACCAATAGCCATATTCCCCTCTTCTTCCCAGGCACACATTTTTCTGCCTCCCTTAGGGTTGGGTTGTACCTGTGGCTGAGATCTTGCTAACAGAATGTGGGCAAAGGTGATGGGCACCATATCCAGTCCTTGGCCATAAAAACCTTCCACCTGTGAACCTAGCTGAATAGAGAGGACTGAGGGTTTAGAGTATGTGGTAAAGCCATTAGATGGAAGGACCTAGATTCCTGAATGAATATGTGGGACAGACTCTATCATTTCACCATGTTATTCCTTATTGAACGACGATATAAGCAAAAAAATAAATCTTGGTTGTGTTAAGACATGGAGGTTTGGGATTTTATCTGTTTTAGTCATTAGCATTATTTATTTTATCAGATACAGGAACTTTCTCACTTGCTTCTGTCTCTCCGTTTCTACAGTTATCTTATACTTTCTTCCTTTCATTCTTTCTGCAAAGAATTATTACACGCCCGATGTATGTGCCAGAATGATGGCACATATGTAGCCCAAGTGAACAACCAAACACTAACAATTTTAAAAGCACAATAATTTAGGTCTACTAATTCTTTTAAAGAGAGGTCAGCAAACTGCAATCTGACCTGTTTTGTAAATTAAGTGTTTATGGGAACATAGCCATGCAAATTCATTTATGTCTTATCTACGGCAGCGTTCACACTACACTGGCTTGCAAAGCCTAAATTATTTACTATTTGGCCCTTTACAGAAAAAGTTTGTTGACTCCTGCTCTAAAAGGTCTTGGAAAAGATTCTCAAAGGAGATGATAGTGAGGTAGGTTTTGGAGGAGTTCACGATGGTAGAAAAAGAAGAAGACGGCATTCTGGAGAGGGGGAATAATAGCCAAGCAAAAAGTAGGTAATATTAAAGGTTAGTCAAACAGTCCTGAGAAAACATAGAGGGCACAGTGGTTCTCTCTCAGATCACCAAGCATTACTGGGAATGAGCAACTGGAAGAACCAGACAGAGAAGTTTTGAAACAAGCAAACTTTTTGACCTCCAACCTTTAATTCTGTCTAGGTGCCAAATTTTAATGAATAATAGTCTATTAACACTAAATAGCATCAAGTTCAACTATAGATAAATGAGCCTTACAACCTCATCCATCATTTCATAGCATAGACCAATAAGATTTCCTCCGTGAATCAGGAGATGCATCGGGAGGTGCAGCTCTGGGATGGACTCCACTCATCAATTCTCCGAAAATCCCTTGAAAAATTAAGAGAAATCTGTATCTTACAAAAAAAAAAAAAAGGAAAGAAAAAGCTCAAGATCCCAATAACAAAGGAAAATGTATGTGCTTATATGATCCCTGTCTTAGTCTTCTTGGGCTGCCATAACAAAATATGGTAGATGGGGTGGCTTAAACAACAGACATTGATTTTCTTACAGTTCTGAAGGCTGGAAGCTTGATCAGAGTCCCAGCATGAAAGGTTTCTGGTGAGGGCTCTCTTTCTCGCTTGTAGATGGCTGCCTTCCCATTGTATCCTAATACGACAGGGAGAAAGAGAGCTCTGTTGTCTCTTTCTCTTCTTATGAGGAAACTAATCCTATCATGAGGCCCACCTTTAAGACCTTATATAACCTAATCATCTCCTAAAGGCCCCACCAACAACTACGATCATACTGGGAGCTTGGGATTTAACCTATAATGTAGGAGACAAACAATTCAGTCCAAAGCACTCCTCAAAGTATAAATACAAACTTTCAGTAAACTAAAAAAATTATTCAATGAATTTTTTTTTTTTTGAGACAGAGTCTCACTCCGTCGCCAGGCTGGAGTGCAGTGGCACGATCTTGGCTCACTGCACCTCCGCCTCCCGGGTTCAAGCAATTCTCCTGCCTCAGCCACCCAAGTAGCTGGGACTACAGGCGCACACCACCACACCCAGCTAATTTTTGTATTTTTAGTAGAGATGGGGTTTCACCATGTTGGAGGATGGTCTCGATCTCTTGACCTCATGATCTGCCTGCCTCGGCCTCTCAAAGTGCTGGGATTACAGGCATGAGCCACCGCGCCTGGCACAACGTATTTTTTGAGTGTCTCTTATATGACAGGCACTCTTCTAAATTTGGGGGGTGCAACAGTAGACAAAACACACAAGATTCCTTCTCTCAGCCAGCTTACCTCTTAGTGGTAGGAGACAGGAAATTAACAGATAAATAATGGAGTAGGATACTATCAAATTTTGATAAATGGCTTGAAGAAAGAGACCAGGCTTCTTTAGAATAGAAACTCGGGGAAGACCTCAGGAAGTGGCATATGCAGTCATGCTGGAATCAAAACAAGGAACTGGCTATACAAAGATTTGAGGATGGAGTATTCTAGGCAGAGGAAAGAACACAGGTAAAATGTTCAAAGCAGGAAAGAGTTTGGCCCATTTGAGCAACTGAAATAAGGTCCATGTGGCTGCAACTTTGAGAAGTCAGGGAAGAGTAGAGGATGCGGAGGTTAAAGAAGTAGTGAGTGAAAAATCCTTTCACTGAAGGACTTAGGGACATCAACTTTGATGCTCATCCTCACTAGTCATAAAAAGAAATGTTCAAAGGAAGAATCTTTCTAAACTATCAGACTTACCATAAAATGATTTTTAATTGGGTGTTATCAGAGGAAAACATATCTGTTCCAGCACTGATTAAGGTGAATATTGGAACAAATCTTCCAGAAGGTACGTTGGTAATATATTTATCAAGGCTTTGAAATGCCCACAACCTCGACCCAGCAATTTCTGTTCTAAGAATTCATTCTGAGAAAATCATAAGTGACTTTCTTTATTCGATGATGTTCTTTGTAATGTTACCTATTGTAGATTTTGCAGTAGTATTTTTAAACATACAAAATAAACCTTCTAAAGAGTAGATGCTTATCATTGCTTTAAAGGCTTGCAACCTACCAAAAACAGTTTCGTATGAACTAAAAAAATGTAGCAAAGTTGAGGATGTAACACTGTTATAGACAATGTTCGTGTCACTCCAAACTTCTTATGTTGAAATCCTAATCCTCAATATGATGGTATTAGGAGGTGGAGTGTTTGGCAGGTAGTTAGGTCATGAGAGGAGAGCCCTCATGAGTGGGATTAGTACCCCTATAAAAAAATAGACTCAGCAGAACTCCTTTATCCCTTCTGCCACGGGAGAAGACAGAAAAAGACAGCCACCTATGATCCAAAAAGTGGGCCCTCATTACTGAATCTGCTGGCACTGTGATTGTGGATGTCCCAGCTTCTAGAACCGTGATAAACAAATTTCTGTTGTTTATAAGCCACCTGGTTTATGATACTCTGTTATAGCAACCTGAACAAACCAAGACAAAGATTATAATATAATGCTGTCCGTTGAGATTTGACAATAGGCATCAAACAGTATTTAATTCTGCTTCTGAGTAAGAGATATAAAGATACAAAAGACCTTTATGTCTATGGTACCAATAAGGAAAGCCTGCATAAAATAAAAAGTATGTGTTTCTGTGAGAATAGCAAGAAGTGGCAGATGCAAGTAAGCCTTGATGAACTGAATTTCAGAGACAAGCCATCAATCCCTTTTTAAATGAGGAAAGAGTATGTAAGTTCCCACTCCTGCAGGTGAGGACCTAGTCTCTATCTGGATGGATGGAGAAAACAGCTTCTTGCAGTTCAGGAGATTTTAAGTGAAGGAGGTGATAAGGTTTGGCTCTGTGTCCCCACACAAATCTCATCTTGAATTTTAGCTTCCATAATCCCCACATGTCATGGGAGGGACCCAGTAGGAGGTAATTGAATCACAGGGGCTGTTTTTTCTTGTGCTGTTCTCATGATAGTAAATAAGCCTCACGAGATCTGATGGTTTTACAAGGGCAATAGCCCTACTACACACATCCTTTTTGCCTGCTGCCATGTAAGATGTGACTTTGATCCCCATTCACCTTCCACCAAAATTGTGAGACCTCCCTAGCCATGTGGAGCTGTGCATCAGTTCAGCCTCTTTCCTTTATAAATCATCCAGTCTTGGGTATGTATTTAATAGGAGCATGAGAACAGACTAATACAGAAGGATAAATTAATCAGCCCTTGTTCAACAGTGAAAATTAGAGTCTGATAGGGAAAACTAGAGTCTGATAGAGTCCCAGATGAAAAGCAAATTGCTCAACCCTATAGTACTCTCCTCTGCCCCTACCTCCACATTATAGTGAGAAGGAGATAGTAGAAGACAGGCTGGAAAAAGAACATAATCACATCATCTCTCACATTCTCATGATGCATGGATTCCAGGTATATGTCAGATTGAATCCTGAGGTGAAACTACAGCCCAACCTCCTTCCAGTTTAAATATTAACATGTTTTAAAAAAAAGTCTGCAAAGGAGCTTGGAAGTTTGGATAATCACAGGTTAATTCAATTTAATTAAAGCTATGATTCAGTACTAGCTCAACCCCCTTCTAGGAGATAGCTAAACAATTAGTTCCTTCAGCAGAAGTTACACTCTCTGGATAATAAACAACACAAAAAATAAAGTACTTCAGTCTCCACTGTTCTTTTATATACAATATCCAGAATACTATTAAATAAGTATAAGACATACAAAGAAACAGGAAAATGTGAGCTTACATTTAAGAGAAAATATAGTCACTAGAATCAAACCAATAGATGATTCAACTATTGGAGTTAGCAAAGATTTTAAAGCAATTATTATAAATATATTTTAAAATGTACAAGAAGAGTAAATGCAATTAATGAAGAAACAGAGTTTTCTTAGGTAAAAAATATAAATATTTAAAAAGAGCCAATGGAACATTATAGGACTACAGGAATATAATATCTAATAAAATATTTATTAAAGAAACTGAAGAACAATAGGTTAGTCATAAACATGTACTGTTCAGATTTCCTACTCTGGGGAGAAAGATTGACTGATAGCACAGTTACTGTTTCTGTGCATCTATTGAATCATTCTCACCAAGACAAGACTCTATAGGCTGATCCAGCCAATAGCTCAGAATGATAGAGGCATTAATGCAAGCGCATTCCTGTGAGCTGCTGGATGTCTCCAGTGAGTGACTTTGATTAAGAAATTCCCATCAATCTGGCAAAACTGTTTTTAGACCTTTGCAGCCATCCTAAACTTTACACAGTCCTCCTTCCTTTCCCTTCTCTCCCACAGGTATGAAACTTTAATCATGGTCTGAAGGTTTTCTCTCCTTTCCTCTGTTCCCTCCTCTTTAACCCTTCACAGACATTTCCCAAATATATGTTTTGGAAGTCTAACCCCGTCTTTGCATCTGATACTCAGTGGATCCAAACTAATAAAAGATTGTACACTTCAGAAGGCAGTAAAAATGAACTTGAAATAAATTAGTAGAGATTTTATAGCCTGAATCTCAGAGATGAAGATGATTGAAAGAAAAAAAAAATGCCAGGTGCAGTGGTTCACTTCTATAATCCCAACACATCTGTAGGCCAAGGTGGGAGGATCACTTGAGGCCAGGAGTTCAAGATCAGCCTGGGCAACATAGTGAGACCATATTTCTACAAAAAAAAGTTTAAAAATTAGCCAGGCTTGGTGGTGCACACCTATAGTCATAGCTACTCAAGAGGCTGAGGCAGGAGGATTGCTTGAATCCTGGAGTTCAGGGCTGCAGTGGACTCTAAACATGTTACTGCACTCCAGCCCAGGCAACAGAACAAGACCCTGTCTCAAAGAAGGAAGGAGGGAAGGAAGGAAGGAAGGAAGGAAGGAAGGAAGGAAGGAAGGAAGGAAGGAAGGAAAGGAGGGA
>CAUYLG010021809.1:0-69962 GCA_963573385.1 Cacajao melanocephalus
AAGCCTTTCCTCCAAGATCTGGAACATGACAAGGATGCTCACTTTCAAGACTGTTATTCAACACAGTACTGGAAGTCCTAGCTAGAACAATCAGATGAGAGAAAGAAATAAAGGGCATCCAAATTGGAATGAAATAAACCATATTAACTTGTTTGCAGATATGATCTTATATTTGGCAACTCCTGAAGACTCCACAAAAAGACTCTTAGAACTGATAAACAAATTCAGTAAAGTTGCAGGATACAAAATCAACGTAAAAAATCAGTAGCATTTCTATATGACAACAGTGAACAATCTGAAAAAGAAATAAAAAATCCTATTTATAATAGCCACAAATTAAAATTAAATATCTAGGAATTAACAAAAAATGTTGGTTGGCTATATTAATATAAGAAAAGAGACATTTCATAATATTAAAAGGATCAATCATTAGGAAGACATAACAGTCATAAATGCGTATGTACCTAATAAGAGACCTTAAAACTATGTAAATCAAACAATTAAAAAATTAATGGGGAGAAAGATAATTCCAGAATTATAGTTGGATATTTAATACCTTTCAGCAATTGGTAGAAGGAGACAAAAAATTAGTAAAGACGTACAAGATTTGAACATTACTATCAACCTTTATCTTACTAACATTTGTAGATGTATAACCTAACAACTTCAGCAGACACAGTTTTTTCAAGGATACATGGTCATCAGGATATGTTAGGACAAAAAACAATCAATTAATCTAAAAAGTCTGAAATCATGCAAAGTATGCTTTCTGACCAAATATAATTAGGTTAAAAATTAATAGCAATAAGGTATTCATAAAAGTCCTAAGTATTTGAAAATTAAACAAATCTACTTCTAAATAATTTTGGATGAAAGAAGAAATCAATAGGGAAAAAACATATTTTGAAGTGAATGATAATTAAAAGAAACATCAAAATTTGTGGGATGCAGCTAAATGAGTGTTTGAGAAATACTTACAGCTTTCATGCTTATCCCGAAATAGAAAAAGGAGCTAAAACTCAAGGATCTAGGTTTCCCTCTTACGAATTAGAAAGAGATCAAATTAAACCCAACATAATAAAAGGAAAAAGACAATAAATATAAGTTCAAAAATCAAGGAAACAAGAAATGGAGATAAAACAGAAATGGATCAATAAAATTAAATTCTTGTTTTAAAACTGATATGCCACTATTTAATTTCTCAAGAAGGTAGAAGAAATAAAATATGATATCACCAAGCACTACCTATTCTACTTTCATGAAAGAATAATAAAGGAATATTATGAACAACTTTATGGCAATAAATATGACAACTGAAAATGAACAAATACTTTGAAAAATATAAATGATCAAAAGAGACTGAAGAAACAAACAAAAAACCCCAAATAATCCTTTGTCAATTAAACATTTGAATTGAAAACTGAAACCTTTTGAAGAAAATCAGGCACAGATGGCTTCACTCATGAATTTTATGTAACATTTAAGGTAGAATAAGATGAAACTAACACAAACTTCTTTAGGAAAAAAAAGAGAAGGGAACTCTTTTCAAATAATGTTATAAGCCCAGTATTATCAGACAAACACATCGCAGGAAAAGAAAACTCTATACCAATGTACCTCATGAAAATAGGTTAAAAATTCTTAACAAAATATTAGCAAATTGAATCTAGTAGGATGTATTCCAAGAAATCATGGTTGGATTTAACATACAAAAATCTATGATTTAACTCACCATATTAAGAAAGCAAAGGAGAAACCCCATGTGATCATTTCAGTGGATGCAGAAAAAAATATTCTATGAAATTCAACTTCCACATAGGGTAAAATCTTCAGCAAACTAGAACGGATGGAATTTTCCACAACCCAGTAAGGATATCTACACAGAACTTTATATTTGATGATGAGAGGCTGAATGTTTTTCTTTAGGGTCAGGAACAAGGCAAGCATGTCCACCCTCACAATTTTTATTCAACATTAGATTAGAATAGCCAGGCAGTGCAATAAGGCAAGACAACAAACAATAGTCACATAGATTTAAAAGCAAGAAGTAAAAGTATCTTTATTTGGACACAACATGGTAATATATGCTAGAAAATCCTAAAAGAATTAATAAGTGAGATAAAAACATTGCAGAATACAAAGTCAGTATATAAAAGTCAATTGCATTTCTGTATATGAGCAATGGGCAATTGAAAAATAAAATTGAAGTAACAAACTCATTAAAATTCTGTAAAAATACTAAAGAACAAATGTAATGAAAAATGTGCAAAGTCTGTGCACTAACGACAAGAAAACGATCCTGCCATTCTATCTACTCACAGAGACCATGCCCTGGAGGGAACACAGGTGAGAAATATAAATGGCTATGATTCCTTCAATCCTCAAACATCTGATCCCACTGAAAGGGACTCTGGTGTTTATGGATATTCCTTTTATATCCATAAGAATTTATATCCATAAACATTTTATATTTTCTGTTTTTTTTAATGGTATTTTATTATTTTATTTTTAGAGACAGAGCCTTGATATGTTGCTTAGGCTAGATTCCAGCTCCTGGTCTCAAGTGATCCTACTAGCTCAGTCTTCCAAGTAGCTGGGAGTATAGGCACAGGCCATTTTGCCCTACTTTCTTTTCTTTTATAAATAAATAAATACTGAATAAATAAATAAGTGAAGGAGGGGGGAGCTCAAGGAAATCATCACTAAGCAAACACGATAGTCACCGTAGTAATAACTGTTGCAGACAAGACCACTGATAAATGCTAAAGTGGGAATATACATACACATAGGATATCCACTTTTAACAGCATTGTCCCCAGAGGCAATCCAGTTTTAACTGTCTGGGGTTGTAAGAAACAAAATCATGTATATATTGTATTTAATAGATAATTTAAAGGATTTTCAAAATTAATTTTGACCAATAATAATTTTTGTTTAGGGTCCACTGTCAAAGCTAATTTCTGCATATGCTGTAACTTCATTGAACTTCGGAGAACTCACAGAACACCATTTGTAAAGCATTTTGTGCTTAGAGACCTCTAGTAGGAAACTTATTACCTCACAAAGCATTCCATTCCATTTTGGACCACTGAATTGTCAACTCTCCAAATGTGGGGTTAGCTTGCTATAACCTCTGCTTATCAGTCCTGGCTCTGCTCTAAGGAGCCATGTTAGAATATTGTCACCTTTCCCTTGAGAGTTCTTCAAATACCTGAAGGGCTACTGGGTTCATATCTGGTCTTTTATTTCTAATACTAAAAAATCCCAGTACTAGATTCATTTTTTTTCTTCTCTTCTATAATCAGTCCAGCAATGGCCTGTGGTCTCAACCCAAAACAAATGCTGAATTAGGTAATGGTGCATTGGCACCAACTGTCCTTATATTTCTTCAGTGACTGCAAAGTACAAGGAGCCCTGAAATATCAAGAGTTAATGCACTAGTTATGTTTCTTCACTTGAGCACTGCAAAGAGTAGCAGTGGCGGAATTCTTTGAGTCTTTGACTGACTTCCATCCCCAACCTATTGTCAATCTGCTCTGGAAGATACACTATCCCTTGATAGCTCTCTAATTGACTTGGCTCCCATCTCAATGTGACTTTATAACCTCATGGAAGAGAAACGGCCTCCCCAATCCTTACTCCCCTTACTCCAGCCTCCTTCAGGGAGATATTCGGTATACAAGAATAATCTTTAAGAAGTTGCATATTTATTCTGCAAGCAATCTCTGCTGCCTCTGTTAGTGGACTGAGTCCTCTCCCAGACTTGTACAAACAGCTCTCCTGGAAGCAGTCACGCTTTATGAACTGTGCACAGAGTAAGCACATCACTGACTGTCAGCTTCCGAACACTCTTTTACCCTGAAGTGCTAGAAAAAGAAAGAAAAATAGTTCTGAAGAAATGTTTCTGTAAATTTAGCAAACATAAGAGCTACACAGAATCATCTGATGCCTCTCATTTTGTTAATGCCATTAGTCAGTATATCTAGCCTCTCTACAAAGTCCAAAAGGAGGATGGGATCCGTCTCTGTAGGACCTCTCCCCTTCTGTGAGTGAGAAATAATCTAGACTGGTGGTCAGTGACTTGTATCCAAATCTCTGCCTTTAGTTGCCTTCAGAGATGGTTTCAAACAGTTCCTTCTTTTCTAGAAATAGGCTAGAAGAGCTTACAGGGTAAACAGCCTGTCAACTACCATTGCTAGGATGAAATGTAACGGCAACAACAATAGCATGCCAAGAAGGAGAACATCATTTATTACGTAAAATCTGTTTTGTAATTTACATTTTTCAAAGGTCCTTTTCCCCCAGTTGAGCCTCTTACTGTCTTTATAAGCAATTAGAGGCAGATGATATTAACTCCATATGAGCCCAGTAGAAAATTCTGCTGCAGAATTTGAGATAGTAACTCAAGATAACTTAACAATTAGGGACAGATCTGGGGACTAAGACCTGTCAGGTCTCCTAATTGCTGTGCAGGGTCTTTTCACATACTGTTCTGCATAGATCATCATTATCATCAACCAAATAATTCTTATCTTCATAAATATTTATGAAGCATTTAGTAGGTGTCAGACTATGGGCTACATATTTTGTAAACATTATTTCCATCCTGAATCATTAGAAACCCTATCAGAAAGAAATACAGTTATGAAAACTGAAGATCCAACAGGTCAAATAACTTGCTTGAGTTGTCACTCTTAGATCCATGATGAAACGATATGTAATTCTGAGCAACTGACAACCTCTCTGACTCTGAGTTTATTGGAGTAAGTGGTATCTACTCCTGATACTGCAGGGCTAGCTACCATGGAGACCATCTGTGCTAACGGATAGGAGAGTATCTTGAAATATGTGAGGTGACAATTTTCTCTCATGGTTAGTAAATGGCAGAGCTGGGATTAAAAAAAAAAATAGAAGCCTGTGCACAGGTGTAGGCATGGTACTTTACTGCACACTAATGACATCCTCCATAATGCGTTTACTCACACCTTTCACTGCTGGTTGTCTGCACAGAAGACACAGAACTCCATAGTAAACACTTAAATTTTTGCCAGTTGAAAAAAAAAGGGCTAGCAAGTCCTCTGAACTATTCCTCAGTGTCAGGGCTGTTCTCTTCATACTGGGGACGTAGGCATTAAGGAGTTCACTCTATTTGGTGGTAAAGCGACAATAGCTATTTTGGCTATACCTAAGATTCACCTCTTCCATGCAAGTCTTTGCTTTTCGCCGGCTGAGGAAATAAGAATCGTCAAAGAAACACGGTCTTTTCTCCCTGTTATTCTGAACTTAAATGTAGCCACTTCAAATGATGGCAGTGGCTCTTCTGGAAAAGGAAAGCTGAATAGAGCAGGGGAGACCCTATGTAGATGACAAGGAAAGAAAGAAGGGAAGAGGGATTTAGGGAGTTTGAGGGGAGGATTTGAGGATTTTTTGCGACTTCCTAATTTCTGGTTCTGGCTGATTTCTAAGATCATCTTGGCTGGTGATCTTAGAGTGGTTGAAAGGTATGATGAAATAAGTTTTAATTGCTTTTGGAAATTATTTATTTCTACAAAAGTTCCTAAGGCAATCCCCTGACTGCATGAAGTCATTACCTCCAGATACTTTCAGCTGAAATAGGAGGAAAGGGAATAAAGTGATAATTAAAAATCATTATAATGGCAAAGATCATAGAGGTAATAGTGTGTATTTAATGCTTACTATATGTATAGTACTTTGCTAAACACTTTATACACAGTATTTTATTAAATCTTCACCACAACCTGATGGGACTGGTGCTATTGCTGCCCCCATTTTGTAAATAATAAAACTGAAGGAGAGAGTTTTAGGAACCTGCCCACAGTCCTGAAACTAGTGCATGGATGGATGAGGCGGGATTCAAATGTAGGCTGTGGTCTGATTATACAGTTTCAACTCTCAAGCTACATGCTTACATATGGGTGTGTGTCTTAAGGCCTTCAGTAATTAACCAGGAATTATTGGAGCAAGTTGACGGAAGAAAAGACAACTTAAAAATATAAAGTAAAAAATAAATGATGCCCCTTGAGAAGAGAAAACCTGTCTAGGTGAGCTGCATTGTCTTAACCAAGACACTGGACATTAATTTTTCTTCCAGCTTTATAATTGTGGGAAGAAAAAGTCTGATGAAAGAAGGGAGTTGGAGGCAACAGGAGATGGTTAGAGAGGTCAATCTGTACAGGATTATTAAGCTAATTTTTTTTTTTTTTAGCAACTGACTTGAGGTCAAGTAGCCAAGAGCAAGTGGAATGACAGGAAACCACTATGATCTTAGTCTTAACCTATGAACCAGAGAGTCTAGACAAAGGATATGTTTAGCAGTACAAAAATATACTGAGTTAAACTTTTAATTCCAAAGTTATTTGACTATAAGAGATTGTAAGACTATAGCTAAATATTGCTTCTAAAATCATCTAATTCAGAATTCTCAATGGGGATTTATTTTGTCCCCTTCACCCCAGGGGATATTTGGCAATGCTCAGAGACAGTTTTGATTGTCGAAAGTGGAGGAGGGAGAGCACCCTCATCGCCTGTAGTGGGCAGAAGCCAGGAATGCTTGTCATCATCCTCCAATGCACAGGGCAAGCTCCCACCACAAAGAATTATCCAGCCCAAAATGTCAATAATGCCAAGAATGAGAAATCTGTTCTAGTTCAACTCACCAGAAGCTTGATATTTAAATTCCATGTTTTATTTAAAAGTCATATTTTATCAGTAAAGTAGTAAAAACACAAAGCTCAAGAGAGGTTTAATTTATGATTTACACTGTCAGCCTCAGCCCAATCATACAAATTAAATACCTATGCTTGGTTCCAGGCAAACCAGGTACCAGCAGTGCCTCTGCAAATCTGAGGTGAGTCATTACCAAATTCTCAGAAGGTGCTGGAAACACCCTCTGGCCTGAAGCTCAGAGGCCCCAGATTGCTGTATTCCCTGCATCTCTATACTTCCTTAAGCTGACCCTACTTCTGAGTGCTGTCATTTCTCCCAGGTCAGAACAACTCTCTCCCTTTCCTGGAGACAGAAGACAAACGTGTTTCTATCTGGCTAGGACCATGGCTCTCTGAGTTTCCAGAGCCCAGGGTTCTTTGAAGTTGTCTCATCGGTTGCTGAGAGGAAGATCGCAGGCAGTGGGCCCCAGGTTCCCATCTCCCTCAGTCAATGCAGCTCCACTTTTGTCTATACAAATACAAGAAAATGTGGGTCTGTTTATTCCTAACCACAACTAACAACTGGACAGGATTACAGGATTTCACCAGATTTGTAGAGTAACACTTGGGATAGTCTCACTTATAATTTAGGCTTTGAAGCAGACATAAATTTCTATTTGAAAGACCGTATGAAGCATTTCAATGACAGATTAGCTGAAACAGGTACAATGACAGGCCTTTGTAACCATCAATGGGGACAGACAATTCACATGTGTTAAGTCTCTGTAGATAGTAAATGCAAACAACTATTTCAAAGTTGACTACAAATTACAGATCATGAGACACAGCTTCTGTTGTCAGCTCCCATTTGCAATCAGCTATTTCTCATGTGGGCACCTCTCCCCTGTGGTGTACAGGGTGAGGTGCTGAGCAGCAGGGCAGGGAAGATTGCAGGTCCTGGGGGAAGCCTGCCTGACTCCTACACTGAGCTCTGGAGCCCTGAACAAATTACTTAATATCACTCTGCCTCAGTTTCCTCAAAGGGTTGTGGTAAGGCTTAGATGAGTTACCATGAGTAAGGTCTCAGAGTAAGTAGCGGCTGGCCCAAGGCAAGGATTTGCTGCTGCTGTTATTGCCATTGTCATTATTATTACGCCTTAGCGGCACATGATGACCACCAGCTCATTCTATTTTATATGCTGGCATTCTATGTAAGATTTTATTTTTTAAAGATTTTCTGCTAAAACTAAATATGAAAAACCACTGGGCAGCTTTATTTTCACATTGAGTTTTTAAGACTAAATGACATCCAGTATTAAACCCAGAGTCGTCCTATTTTAAGGCATGAATCAAAATTGTCACGTGACTGAGGAAAACAAAAACTCCATGATGCAATTTTAGGCCAACTGATGCAGTGTTCAGGAGGGACCGTCCTACCTCTTCTTTAGCCTTCTGATTTACAGAAATCTATGCAATTGCTTTCATCCTCACTGCCCTTCATTAAAGTTTGTTAAGGATATCAGCCATTGCAGGTGAGTCAGCATCATCTGTCCTATCTGGATCTGGGTAGCTTGACTGATAAAAACGTCTTAGAAAAAGCATCAGTAACACTTAAGAAGATGATGGAATCAATAAACTTAGTGATCCTGGACTGATTCAGATGCTGGGGCTTTGCCACATACAAGCTGTGTGACCTTGGCAAGCTATTGAGTATCTCAACCATGGCTCAGAGAGTATGATGTTATGTTACTCTCTGTAAATGTTACTCACCCAAATTCACACAGAAAATTGGCAAAATTTGGACTGGAACCCATGGCTCATGATCAAAGGTTGCAAAATAGTTGCCCATGGACTGGGCCTAGTTTGCAGATGGACTTAGTTTAGACATCAAAGTGTTTGAAAATTGCTTGATTCCATTGCCATTGAAATAAATTGAGAGATTTTACTGGAAACTCTAGAGTCCAGCTTCTCTGTATCCTTGTTAATGAAACAAGGGTAATTATGTCTACCTTTCAGTACTGGCATGAAGATTAATTGTGAATAATCCATGAAAGCTCTTAGGACAGTGCCTCACATGTAGAATATGTACTAGTGACTAGCTGATTTCGTCAGTAGCATTAAAGCCAGAGTTCCAGGATTTCCGTCTGTCTCCATTCTACTGCTGGTCTTTCTTACCCACTAGATGCTCTCTCACACACATCTCTGCACATAGAAGCCACACTTTTAACCACAATGCTGCACAGCCTCACTCAGAGTGGAGCCCTATTGGGAGTTATGCATGAGGAGAATTATTATTCAGTGTTAGGCTTGGGCAGTGGCTTTGAATTGATCCACTTATATAATGCTCAGGAGAACTGGCTGAGGCTGAGGCTGAGGCCTCTCAATTTCCTTTTCTTTTTTTTTTTTAGACTGAGTCTCGCTTTATTGCCCAGGCTGGAGTGCAGTGTTACAATTTTGGCTCACTGCAATCTCCACCTCCCAGGCTCAAGTGATTCTCCTGCCTCAGCCTCCCATGTAGCTGGGATTACAGGCACCTGCCACACATCCGGCTAATTTTTGTATTTTTAGTAAAGACTGGGTTTCACCATGTTGGCCAGGCTAGTCTCGAACTCCTGAATTTAAATGATCCACCAGCCTCAGCCTCCTGAAGTGCTGGGAGAGCATGAGCCATTGTGCCCAGCCTCCCAATTTTCTAATGTGTAAGCTCTGTTTCTTAAACTAATATGTAAGCACCTCCAGTGTGGGCCTGGCATCCCGTAATGCTGAATATTCACCACCATTTGTTACCATACTCTATTGGACGATTGAGACCATCTCATCCCTCAATAGGAAATTGTGGCCCAGAGATGGGAGGTAAATTGCCTGAGGTCACACAGCAAGTGGCAAGACTGGGATTTGAACCAAAGGCTTTATAGCAGTAGTGGCAAATTGACTGCCCATGGCTCTGCCTTATTTGCAGATGGTCTTAGTTTGTTGTACACCATATTTGGGGAAAAAACATTTGTCTAAGTTTTCAACAAAAGGGAGGAATTTCACACAGAAATCTGGATTCTTGGCTTCTCATTTGATCTGGCATCCCCGAGCCTCAGTCCCACAAGGTGACAACGGCTGGGGCTGAGTAGCTTTTGCCCTTATCCAGGGCATGTACTCCAGTTCATTGTTGTCCCAGTGAGTCCAGGCTAAAGGACAGTCACCATTTTCCTATTCTAGAACCTATGATGTTACCTGCCTGGCCCCTGCAGGCATTTTAATTTGTGACCCTGGATTCCTGATTAGTACTTATTCAAGCTTCCCAGGGCCTTCTATGGTGCTGTACTGAACTAACCAGACAGCAGTCCTCTAAACAGCCTGGCATGGGTTGAATCATGCCCCGCCAAAAAGTAAGTTGAAGTCCTAACCCCCAATATTTATAAATGTGACCTTATTCAGAAATAGGGACTTTGCAGATGTAGTCAAATTAAAATGAGGTCTTACTGGATTAGGTAGACTCTAATCTAAAATAATATGTCCTTATTAGAAGACACAGACACAGACACAGACACAGCAGAAAGGTGGCCAGGGGAAGACAGAGCATAGATTGGAGTGAGGCTACCACAAGCCAAGGAATACCTGGGGCTACCAGAAGCTGGAAGAAACAAGGAAGGATCCGCACTTAGAGGCTTCAGAGGGGGCATGGTCCTGCCAACACCTTGATTTCAGATTTCTAGCCTCCAAAATTGTATGAGTACATTTCTGCTGTTTTAAGCCAGCTGGTTTGTGGTACTTCATTACAGAAGCCCTAGGAAGCTAATATATGGCCCTACCATAGCTCTCTTTCATTTCTTGTTCTCATGGCTTGCTTTTATCTTTTCCCCGCTTTGCTTTCTCTTCTAATTCATCTTCTGGCACATTTCTATCATCCTTCTCCCTGTTTGTCTCAAGGTCCACCATAGACCCTTAACCTGACTGATGGCTCCCAGGATGAAGAGATATCTGGGTCCAGCTGAGCGTTCAGCAACAAGGAAGGGGGCAGAAGGGTTTTGCTACTTGCAGGTGTTGATGTGGCTTACAGCTGGGTGGCACAGTTGCCAGGCTTGCAGAAACAGCTGCAGGAATCTGAAACGTGCAGTGTAGATTACTGCAGTACCGCTTTTGGAAGCTGCGAGAACGGTATGCTTGCCCAGGACTTCGTGTGAATTGGCCCAGACACCACCTCTCCCTCCCCAGTATCTTGAAATTGACTTTAACAGGCTTCTTAACATTCAAGACAGCCCTTGCTGGTGAAGCTTAGACAGGCCGTATACTCCCGACAAAGCAGGGTGCTGACAGCTTTTTTCTTTTCCCTTCCTCATTGCTTAATCTATCCACTTCCTGATACTAATGGATTTTTAAATGAGCCCAGGACAATTGATAGCACTTCCCAATTAAAACCAAATACCCTTCATCCACCCTTCACACAGCCACTGGGTACAAAAGAGTGCTGGAGAGCACAGGCCCAGCTAGACATCTCTCTCTAGCTCTCCTGCCTCCTGCCCTCTGCCTGCAGAGAGGGCCGCCCACTCTCACTAGACTGGCTTCTTCTGCAGGGGTTCTTCAAGGTGCAGGAGTAACTTCCAGATGCCAGCTAAAGTGATGTTGGCTTGAGACTTCTGAGTAGTCACAGGGCTAGAGTCACAGGATGTTTTTCCAGTCCTCTCTGATGTTAATTGGTTTCACAAACACTGAGTTTAGATGCTTCCTTCAGGACTGAGGGAAATTATTATGCAGCCATAGTTATTCATGCAAGTTTGAGGGAGGGTGGGCTAAAGGGCTGGGGGAAGCATAAACTCTTATTTATTATTATTATAAATTGTTAGGAGTAAAATAATGTAGCTACTGCTTGAGTGCCTACTCTGTGCTAGGCTCTGCACTTGGCCCCTTGTATAAATGATCTCTAATCTTTAATGTTTGGGAGGAATGATTTGTTGTACAGATGAAGACATAGATGCCTTCAAAAGTTAAATAATTTATCCAAGACCACACCCCTAGTAAATGTCAGAGGTGCATTGAGGTAACCTGAATCCAAATCCATACTCTTTCTGCGACTCCAGAAGTGAGTTATTACTATTACTGAAGAGAACATAAAGTACTATATTTGGGAAATGTGCTCAAGGTTATACCTTAGACAGTTGACACATAGTGAGGGTGCAGGGAGAGATTCATTCATTGTCTCATTCATGTGGGAGAAGAAATGCCTGGGAGTGGCATCTCTGTTACACATAAGGAATTCTATCTTCTCAGCCTTGCTACTCTCCTACAGATGGTTCAAGGTTACTCTGAGCAAATGCCTCCCAGAGAGAGCTAGACATGCATGGCAGCGCCGCAGAAAGAAGGAACTGGGGGGTTCACGCCTCTTCTTTCCACAACCCAGCTGGCCTCCTCATGCTATGATAGGAAGCCCAAACACCTGTTCCAGTTTCCACCCCTCCTTCTCAGGCCTTGTCTTATTTATCCCTCATTGCCACTGGTGGGGTGGGCTCACGATTGTCGCTGTCATCCCTCCAATACAGAGAAGGAAACTCTGAGAATTTAAGCAACTTGCTTAAGATGAACACGTCACCTAGTTATGGTGCTGGATCTTACACCTGGCATTTAAAATGGCAAAAACCAGGATCTCATGTGGCTGTATATATAAATGAGCTCAGCCTTTGAAGAAAGACCATGGACCACCAGAAGAAAGTGATGAGTTTAACACTGGACTTGCTGGAAGAAAGAACAGGGGTAAGTAAGCATGTGTGTGAATCATAGTAGGGACCCTCTAGCCAGCTGGTCGGCCACCACCAGGAACTACTCATATGGGCCACGCACTATCCTCATGGCACTCTACCATGTGCCACTTTTAGCATTCTCACTGTAAATTTCTCTGAACCTCAATGAGAATGTTGAACTCCACATTCAACATTCTGGTTCAATTACCAACAGCGAAATTAAATTTCCTCCATCTTTTATGGCTATGGCTTACCTCCAGTCTTTCATGGGCAGGTAGCAGTAATGAAAGGTGCAGACGGTCTGCAGGTTTAATTAAAGACAGAGAATAAAAAGATGCTCTGAATTGTTTTGTTGTGGTTGCTCTCGTGCACCCCATGTTGGAGTCTACATGTAATCTCATTCCATAACAGAATCGCCCATGTCATATCCTAAGCTATGTCGTCTTCTCATTGTATTCCATGAGACGTGTTTTGGACTCTGGACATACCCATGCACAAGCTCACACAAAAGCTTGACAAGTGCTATTCTAAAGGCTTAACCTAGCCGGACCCACCTGGCCTAACCTGGCTTCTTTGTAATTCAGCAAATAGCTCCAGCAGGCTCCTCCATCACTGACTCCTGTTTAGGGAGGGGCACGGCCGTTCACTCAGTCACCCAGCAATGTAAACGTCACTTTTCACCCACAATAACTATTGTTGGTTCTAAGTCATAAAATTTCCAGAACCCATGCACATCACTTAATCTCTGCTACTGCCATTCTTGTCTGATCCATGATTTACACTCTTCACTTTAGAATGTCTCCCTCATTCCCTCCACCCATCACTGCTTGGCTCCAGAACCAGCCTCTGCTCTGCAGCCGGTGTGATGTTTTCACAAACCTGCTTCACATACTTTAATGCCTCCTTATTACGGTCCAGATAAATTGTAGCCCCCCTAAACATGACTTACTATAAGTAATGTCATAATTCAGAGGCCCTGCTAGCTTCACTAGCCATGCTCATTTTTTTTTTTTTGCCCTAAGTCCTCTCAGGCTCCCCTCCAGCCAAAAGGAACTTCTTAAAGTCTTTTAAGCTGACCTGTCTCACTCCTTAGGGCCTCTGCATGGTTCACTGTCTCAACCAGAAATGCTCCAGGACTTTTTCACCTGCTCTCCCCTATACTTTCTTTAGATTCTAGCATAGATATTTCCTGTGAGAAATCTGCCTTCCACCCATCCCTCCAAACACCGGTGTCAGTGCCCCTGCCCCTGCCTACAGTGTGCCCTGTGCAGATGCCCTAGCAGCTCCTGCTCATGCGGTCACAGCTGCCTTTCTCTTCCAGACGGAGGACTCAGAGAGGCCACAGCATGCACATTATTAAGCACAGCATCAGGCCTGAGGTGGGCACTCAATACATATTTATTGCTTTCCTTCCCTCCTTTCTCTGTTTTATTGGTACTGACCACATCAGCCACAGTCCCTTCCCCTCAAATATGTCCTCAGAATCCCCAGGCTCATTGCTCCCCCTTTCTCTCTCTCTCTCTCTCTCTCTCATGTTCTCCTTTTCACTCCTAAAAAGGTGTTTCAGACTCTTGTCATGAAATATCACTTCAAAATATTTGACAAAAAACAGAGAGAAGCTTAATGTTGTTTTTCCCTCAAGTCTTCCACAATGACAGGATGAACTAAGCAGGTAGTGGATCTGAGTTGCCATGGTAACTGATAGTAGGCTAGTCCTTTCACTTTCTCTATTGGGGGAAAGCATATCTCTTCTAGCAAAAGATGAGGATTTATCCCACTGTCTGCAAAACACCTAATCACCCAAAGGACTGGTTCTCAGGTACCTAGTGCTTTCATGCTCTTCGGGAGACTCTTGACTGCTGGTCAGAATGGTCCATCAGAACTGATGTGTGTCCCTAGGGGCGTTTCCTTGGTCACTCTGGAGCTTCATGAAAGCTCGGCAGGAGGAATTCTAAATGTTTGACACAAAAGGTCTGGAGAAAAGAAATGTGGGTGCGCATGCATGTGTATGTGTGTGTGTACTGAAAGCATGAACATTACGCACATGGACGTGTGTGTGTTTGTCGTGGGGGACAAGAGAAAGAAAAAGTATATTTTACATTTTTGTCTTGGTTGAACTAGGTCATTAGATACAATAACTAAGCAGCTCTCTGAACACGAGGTTCTAACTGCAAGGATCAGAAGAAGATTCTCTAAGGCCCAGGATGAGCGTACATCCCTCTAATTGGCTATATGTATAGGAGTTAAAGACGGCTGCTCGTAGGCATTTTTGACTCTAAGTAGGGCAACCAAAATTCCAATTCTTAAAGAAAAAATTGTCTTCAAATAAAAAGGCATTTGTGCACGCAAGAAAATAAAGAGAAACCAGAGCCAATTCAAACTCCAGGGGGCAAGTCCCCCTACCTTTTTTTTTTTTTCAAGAAAAAGAAAAACATACAATTTCTTCCATTTGTAGAATCTTTTGATTTCCCTTTGTAGTTTCCCATTAGGGTCTTCCACGCTATGAGGTGAGCATGGTGGATTACCCGAAAGTCCAGAGAGGCTAACTGACCTGAGAAAGGTTACAGAAGCAGCTTGTGACAGGCTTAATGAGGATCCAGGTCTGCAAATTTGTAAACCAATGACTATTCCACTTAGCATACATGGACTCCGTCTCAAGGATTTGCCTTTCAGGGTCCTTTCAAGCTCTCATTATTTTCTCTGAGTTTGCCTTATTATCTGACTTCGAATCGAATTCTAGGGACAGACATCAAGATTAAAGAATCTTGAACATTTTGGTCTTTTTTTTCTTAATTATTAAATAATTAGAGAAATGGATCATTGGGTAGAAAGAAGGATTTTTTGATGTATTGAAAAATTTAGGATTTTTCACTTTGGAAAGTAGACAGTTTAAAGTCAACATGATGAGCTGTATAAAAGCACAAACCAGTGAAGTCAAGGCGGGGATGTGGGCTTTTCGTGAGATACGCAAATACAACAATCCAGAGGCTTCTTTGGAAAACTCAGTGAACAAAGTAACTTTAGGGAAGAAGTTTTCAGTGTTAGTCAAAGAACATTTGGGGTTTATAAGAAATACTTCAGGGACAGCTATAGGGATCACGGGAGTATGTGGGGTTTGGTTAGATGGCCAAATTTACTAGCTTCATTTTTTGACCTACACCCATCAGTTCCTCTTATTTTCTGCTTTAGGAATTAAATTTGCATGCCAAATTCAGTGTGAGTAAACATAAAGTTGAAAATTAGGCATTTAGACAAATAAAAGTACTGCTTTATATAACAGCCAATTAAATTACTGAATCCATTAGATTAAGGAGTGTGCCAGGGGATGGTTAAGAAAGAATCATTGAGGCAAAAAGTTTGCACCATTTTCTGAAGGAAAAAAGTCAAAGGATGGCTGCCAGAGGATGAAGCCGTGCTTCCCTAACTTTACAGTGAGGCAACATGGTTCCCCCTATTAAGATACATACCAGGGGTGGAACTCAGTATGATAAGTCTAATCCCTAGCCTCGATATTGCCATTGTGTAGATGGCACTCTGCTTGTTTTGAATATTCTTTCTAAAAGCACCCTTGCTGTTTACATGGAAAATTGCATGCTTGCTTCCAAGCTGGTAGGAGGGTTAAAGAAGTAGCAAGTACTCAGAATCAATTAGCTTTGATTTACAAAGCAGCATCACTGAAATACATAATTAAAATCTCACATTGGTTATCATTCTATTTGGTTTGCTGAACAATACACATATAGAATGTGTCATTCTTACTGTGATCTGAAGAACATTGGGGTTTCTCGGAAATAGTTAAGGTGCTGCAGGAGGGAGAAGCTGTTTAAAACCAAAAAGAGAGGGTTTTTAAATGAAAGATGGCTTCTATTTTTCCAATACCTATTATGTGGCAGACATTATAACAAATAACTGCAACAATAATAATAATGGTAGCTAACATTTATTGAGTCTACATCTTTTTCCTGCTACTGCTGTAAATGTTTTACATGCATTAACTAATTTACCCACACACTAACTTTAGAAGCTGGATGCTATTATCCTTTTTTTGTAGATGAGGAAACTGAGGCGCAGAGTGTTACAAAATAAGTGATGAGGTCAAGACTGAAATGTGGACTGTCTGGCTTCTGATCCCATGATTTGATCCAGTTTACTATGACTTAATTGTCCAAGATTCTTTAAAGAAAATATCTTATTAAACCCTTACAACAATTATCCTACATTACAAAATAGAAGACTGAGGTTTACAAAAGAAACTTGCCCAAGGTCATGCAGCTGGAAACTATACAAATGGGCTTTGAGTCCAGATTTGAGTACAAAATTTGAGGTAATTTCTACTATAGAAGGCAGCCTTTCAGGTATGATATAAGTTATATCATTTTCTTCTATTTAATATATACAGACATAGAGAAAACTGATGTTAAAATAATAAAAACCTGTCAAGAAACATCATTGTCATCTTCCCAAGCACTGTTTATAAAAATTTCTAACTCTCAAACCCATGCTTAACCTATACTCAAGAAGAAACTTTCTGGGAAATAAATCTGTCTTGGTGAATTGTGGTCTTTATGTGGCTCAGGATTTCACTGATTATGGGTCAGGAAAAGAGACACTGAAAAGTTAAAACAAATAAGCTTTCAGGACACATAATCAGGGGTATAAATAAATATGTGAAATAAGACCCAAGGATGAGGTATGGCAAGGGTCTGTGGAAATGAAAGATGTGCTCAGACACTGTCATTTGGCAGACTGGGACTCAGATGACCTCCAAGCTATGCCTTTGACTCTAAAATGATTGGTGTAACTTAATCCATATTTAATGATGAAGATTACCCAAGACGAGGCCACCAATGTCACCAATGTGCAATATCTAAGCAATTATTGCCTTTTTAGTTCTTTGTGGATGGGCAGTCTAATCACCAAATGACACTGCCAGCAGAACCCTCCTAGTGATGACAGGGCTTAGGAGGTCTCAGGGGCTGGCACTAAGAGAAGGCACTCATGTGGTCACTGCAGTTAGCACTATAGGATAGAAACATGCCACAGCCCTTCAAATGGGAAAAGGGAGCCAAAGATCACCAACATGTTGCCTTTTAGTTCATTTTTATTGAGGTATGTTTAAGGCATAATACACTACACATATAGTCATGCTTTGCCCAGCAATGGGGATTCATTCTGAGAAATGCTTTATTAGTCTGTTTTCACACTGCTGTAAAGGACTACCTGAGACCGAGTAATTTATGAATAAAAGAGGTTTAATTGACTCACAGTTCTGTGCTTAACAGGAAGCATGACTGGAGGCCTCAGGAAACTTACTATTGTGGCAGAAGGCAAAGGGGAAGCAAGTGCCTTCTTTGCATGGTGGCAGAAGACAGAGTGAAGGGGGAGGTGCCACATACTTTGAACAGATCTCTTGAGAATTCACTCACTTTCCCAAGAACAGCAAGAGGAATATCTGCCCCCATGGTTCAATCACCTTCCACCAGGCCCCTCCAATTCAGCATGAGATCTGGGCAGGACAAAAGTCCAAACAATATCAGCATTGTTAGACAATTTCATTGTTGTGTGAACATTGCAGAGTGCATTTACACAAATCTAGATGGTATAGCCTATTACACACCTAGGCTGTACTGTACATAGCCTATTGCTCCTAGGCTACAAACCTGCACGGCATGTTACTATACGGAATACTGTAGGTAATCATAAAGCAATTGAAAGTGTTCTAAACCCTAAATGGTAAGTGTAACTAAACACATGTAAACATAGAAAAGGTACAGTAAAAATATGGTATTGTAATTTTATGGGACCACTGTCATATATGTGGTCTGTCGTTGTCCAAAACGTCATTAGGTGGTGCATGACTATATCTAAAGTGAACAATTTAATGAGTTTTGACTTATGGATACATTCATGAAATTATCATTGTAATTGAGATAATGAACATATCCATCAACCAAGAAGTTTATTTTTTTCCCTTTCATAAGTCCCCAAAACTCTCCACCCATGTTATCCAGGCAATCACTGGTTAATTTCTGTTCTATAAATTCTTTGTATTATGTATGGGTTTTATTTTTGTGGTGTGGGGAAGGTCTACCTTTTTTGACTCTGTAATTATTTTGAGTTTGATTCGTATTGTTGCATGTATAATTCCTTCCTTTTTATTGCACAGATATACTACAAAGGTTTATCTACTTACCTATTAATATTGGGTTTTTATACTTTTGGCTGTATAAATAAAGCTACTATGAACATTTGTCTATAGGTCTGTGTAAGGATATGTTCTTTTCTCTTGGATAAATATTTAGGAGGGCAATGGCTTGGCTGAATAGTGGGTATATGTTTGACTTTTTAAGAAATGGCCAGATTGTTTACACAGTGATTTCACCATTTTGCACTCCCACCAGCAGTGTATGAGCATTCCAGTGGCTCTTTTCATCCTTGTCAACACTTGGTATAGTGTTTTTAATTTTTAGTCATTCTAGTGGGTTATAGTGATATTTCATTGTGTTTCTAACTTGCATTTCCTTATAGACTAACAATGTTACACTTTTCATGTTTATATGCCATTTGTAATTTTTTGTGATGTGTCTGTTCAAATCTCTTCTTTTTAGAGTTTTTAATGTTTGTGGGTACATAGTAGGTATATATATTTATAGGGTACCTAGGATGTTTTGATACAGGCATGCATTGCATAATAATCACATCATTCTTCCCTATTTTTAAACGAGTTGCCTTATTAAGTTACAAGAGTTCTTTACATATTTTAGATATAGGTATTTTGTTAAATATATACCATGCAAATTTTTTTCCTAGTATATAGCTTGCTTTTTTATTTTTGTAAGTTTTCTTTTAAATTGCAAAGTTTTTGATTTTATGAAATTCAAATTATTGATTTTTTTTAAACCGTTTACACTGTCCTGTTGTTTTGAAAACATCTTCACCAAGCTCAAGGTCACTTACATTTTTTTTTCTTAAAATACATTTTGTAATTTTAGATCTTGCATTCAGGTTTATGATCCATTTTGCTTTAATTTTTGTGTATGGTATTAAATAAGGTTCAAGATTAATCTTTTTATATATGACTGTTCAATTGTTTCAGCATTATTTGTTGAAAAGATTATCTTTTTCCCATTGAACTGCTGGGGTACCTTTGTCAAAACCATTTGTGTAGGTTCACTTCTGGACTCCTCTGTTCTATTGATCTATATGCACAGACTTTTATTTGACATGAAAGTAGTTATGCTTTCCTTTGTGGGCCTTGATTATGGGAATCTTTTTATTGGTTTTAAAAGTTAACATGACCAAATCAAATGACAATAGAGAAGAAAATTTATACATGGGTAGGGAAGATGTTAAGCTGATGTTCACTGTAGTATAGACTTTGTGAGAATAGAGACATTGTCTGTATTATTCACTTTTATTTCCAGTGAATGCACTGAAAGATTACACATGATATAGTTGGAGGATAACTGAAATTGGAGCTAAGTAATCTCAGATCTAGGGCTGGCTTTGTTTTTCATTAGTATTTGACCTTGGGTAGGTCACTTAGTCTTCTGAGCCTTTTTTTTTTAAGTGGAGTTTAAAACAGATATAAGAAGTATAAGAAGACTGAAGAGCGAGTATGGTATGGATGGAGCAAATATATGGTGGAGGGGTTAGACATGTCATTATTGTTTTCTTGAGCGATCTAAGGGCTAATGCAGAATATAATCCAATTTGCCTTGTGTGGCTGTGGAACAAGATTTCCCAGTCTTACAACTATTGGCATTTTAGGCTGGATAAGTCTTTGTTGTAGGGAGCTGTCCTGTGCATTGTAGCATGGTTAGCAGCATTCTGGCCTCTACCTATGAGATGCCAGTAGCACCTACACTCCCAAGTGTGGCAACCAAAAATGTCTCCAGACATTGCCAAATATCTACTGGGGTAAAATCACCCTGGGTTGAGAAACACTATTATAGAAGATACAAATAGTAGTCAGTGTAGTAGGCTATAGGGAGTCAACATTTTTAATAGCGGGGGGAAATTAATCATGATCAGAATTACCAATAGTAGAATTAAGCTATCTAGAGTGGGAGTGGTGGTGAAAGTGAATTTTCTGTTTTTATAAGCCAAGAGTATCCAATGTGACTATCTATCATAGCGGGTATTTAAACACTGGGTAGATAGCTGAAGGAGGTGAAACTTGACCTTTCTGAGCCTCGGTGTTGTTGTTGCTTTTTTTAATCTGTAATTTGAGTATAACAATGTGAACACTACAGGTTCCTGTGACGATGAAATGAGGCCATCTGAACAGCATGTAGCACATACTACATACTTGATACATGGCAGATATTATTGTTATTATAGAGGCAGAAACATGCACTTCAGAAATGTATCTTTATATCAGAAGGCTTTCATCTCTGTTCACTGTCCTCTTAGTTGGTTCTTTTATAGGGGGAAGAGAAGATGCTTATCTGAAAGAACAAAACATTGACATGGAGGGAACTAGGGATCAAAATCATTGGATCCTGAAAAGCTCCAGCCTCTTTCTCGTACTCTGTCTTCCTGTCTCTGTGTGGTAAACAGACGTAGGCAGGGCAGGCCACTGGGGGAGACTGCTAGTCTCTCTCTTTTCTGATTCCATGCCCACAGGTGGGTGAGTAGACTTGGGTCTCTTTTGGGGCCTGATCATTCCTCTTTTCCTGCATTGTCATGTTTTGGAACATGGGTGTCAAGATTTAGATGGAGAGTAGAGAAAGAAAGAGGGCAGGTAAGAAGAATAATTTAGGTCTCAGTAAATCTTGTGAGCCAACTCAACCTTTTTATCAGAGCTTTGCAGCATTTTCACAGCATCAATAATGTAACACTTTCTATCCTTTTTCACTGTCTGCCATGGTACATGATTTTCTTGGGAAACCCACAAAGCAGCAGGATGATTAGCGGAGCTGGATTTGGGCTTTTTAGGATCTCAGACGCTGTAACCCCAAAATAATAATCAAATCAGAAATGCAATCCATAATAAACTGTTATATGATCATTAGAGCTCCTTTTGAGTCATAAAAAAATTACGATTTAAGAATCTGGAAAAGAGGTTAGATTTGTCTTCCTGGGCCCTTTCAAACTCTATTTTTTTTCTGAATTTGCCTTATTATCTGACTTGAATACAATTCTAGGCACAGACACCATTAAATATTTTGTACCCTTCCTGATAAGAAAAGTCCTGACTGGTATCTGATGGATCTATCTAGATTATAATTTTTTCAAAGCCTCTTCTGGAATGACAATTCACATTCTGAATAACACCTTAGTCCTTAGTTTGCATCACAAAGCAAACACAGGTAAGCACAGTAACTTATTCCAAGACTGTAACCCAGATAATGAGAGACTGGCTTTGTCACCCATAAATGATGTGTCTATAATTAGCTTTCACTGAATGCACAAAAAGAAAATAAATGACCAAGTTTTTGTCTGTTTTCCTTTTTCTTTTTTTAAAATTGTTATTTCTCCATGTGTTCTACTGAACTCAGTAAGGCATGGGTGAATAGCTGAGGTCTTTCTAAATCTGGTCTTTCTACATGTCAGAGCTTATGATTTATAGACACCTACAACAATAGGCTGTATAGGAACTGTCAATATATCTACACTCAAAGGCATATCCACAGGTCTGCTTTTACCTATGCTACCTCCAAGCATGCCTTTTCACCTTCCTCATGTAAACTTTCCATTTCTTACATTCTGATCTCACCAAAGGCTAATTATTTTCTTTATAGAAATATCTTCCTCAAGAGAGGAAATCTGAATTTTGTACCTATTTTCTTAAGTTCTATTTTCTGTTTCAATATAGTAACTCATCCTTCATTTCCACTCTGGCTCTGCTCCAGAATTTGCTTGTCAATAGGAATGCTAGAGTCATTCCAGAGCCCAGCAATTTCACCACAACCATTACCGCAGAGGCAACGTGTAGGCCATGCTTACAGGTTCACAAATGTTCTTAGAACTGTATTTTTAAGCAATGGAGGAAAGAACTGAGAGTTTTAGAATATGAACATTGAGAGAAGAATCAAATTTCATCCTATTCTAGGCAAATTAGGCTGTCTGAGCACCTTACTACCCTCAGAATATAAGCCAACACCTTTACTTATTAACTGCTAACAGGCACTTTACAAACACCTGTAATAGCAGGCTTGTATCTCTGTAAAAGGAGGTGTGACTGGATTTTAAATTGTGTGCTTGCATTTTGAAATAAGCAATTACCAAGCAGGCTAGAATTCTTTTTTCCCTAAGACCTTGCTTCCTGTATACTCTGGATACACAATACTCGTGATTAAAAGGGGCTGTGATTGCTCCTAATGTCTCAGTTGGCAAAACAAGGGATTTCTGCTTTCTAAACCAAGGTTCCCCATTCTTTAGGATTATATGTTACAGTAAAATTTTCTAAGGAATTTTGGCAGCTGAACTAGGATTGCCAATTTTTTTACTTTTCCAATTAAGGTCATTGAAAGAAAAACAAAACTAGTCAACCACTTTCACCCTCACATGGTTTTGGTAAAAATGTTAGAACTCCTGCTTGCCAGCTGCTTGGATACAAACTTGGTGCTGTTGGTGGGACACAGCTGGAGTGAGCCTGGCCTTGCTGGCTGCATGGGAGCTGGGTGAGGCCTCTCACTGCTGGCTTTCCCCCACTTCCCTGGAGACCTGTATGATGCAGCAGAGGCAGCCATAATTTCCTTGAGAACATAACTCAATTGGCCTGAGAACCATACCCCTATCCCCCACAGTGGCCACAGCAGGCCCCACACAAGGAGAGTCTGAGCTCAAACCTGCCTAACCCTGTCCCCACCTGATGGTGTTTCTCTACCTGCCCTGGTAGCCAAAGACAAAAGACATAATCTCTAGGCAGCTCCATAGCCCCGGTCACCACCTCAGAGACCCAAGTATCATCTTGGCCAGTGTAGAGCAAGATTATATCCCCCTTCTACTACTGCAGCTGGTATACTCTTAAAAGTACCACCTCCTGGCTGGAGGTCAACCAACTCAAGTCATGACAGCAACTCAGAACAGAACAACACTGCTCCAAAGAAGGAGAAATCAACAGCGAATTCCACTGCCTGTAACACCATGGCTAACCAGAGGTCCTGAGTCTGTCCACATGACAACTTCACTGCTAGTATAACCAGCATTCAAGAAAACCAGTGCACTAAAGAAAACTACAACCAAGGACTCCCATAGAGTCCACTTCGCTCTGCTGCCACCTCCACTAGAACAGGTGCTGGTATCTATGGCTGGAAGACCTGAGACAGATCACATCACAGGACTCTTTGCAGACATCCCCTAGCACCAGCCCACATTCCCCGAAACTGGGGCCCAGTAGCCTTGCTGGGTGGCTAGACCCAAAAGGGCAATGCAATCACTGCAGTCTGGTTCTTAGGAAGCCCCATCTGTAGAGAAAGGGGGAGAGCACCATATCAAGGGATAGCCCTTTGGGACAAAATAATCTGAACAACAGCCCTTGAGTTTCAGATCTTTCCACTGAAATAGTCTACCCAAATGAGAAGCAACCAGAAAAATAATTCTGGTAATATGACAAAACAATGTACCATAACACTCCTAAAAGATTGCACTAGTGCTCCAGCAATGAATCCAAACCAAGAATAAATCTCTGAATTGGTAGATAAAGAATTCAGAAGGATGCTTATTAAGCTACTCAAGGAGGTATCAGAGAAAGGTGAAGTCCAACTTAAAAAAAATAGTAAAAATGCAGGCTATGGATGGAAAAGTCTCCAGAGAAATAGATATCATAAAGACATTCACAACTTCTGGAAATGAAAGATATACTTAGAGAAATGCAAAATACATGGAAAAGTCTAACAATAGAATTTAACAAGTAGAAGAAATAACTTCAGAGCTTGAAAATAGGGCTTTTGAATTAATCTAATCTGACAAAGACAAAGAGAAAAGAATTTAAAAAATGAACAAAGCTTCCAAGAAATTTGGGATTATGTTAAACAACCAAACTTAAGAATAATTTATTTTCCCGAGGAAGAAAAGAAATCTAAATGTTTGAAAAACTTACTTGAAGAAATAATTGAGGAAAATGTCCCTGGTCTTGCTAGAGATCTAGACATCCAAATACAAGAAGCTCAAAGAACACCTGGGGAATTCATCGCAAAGAGATCATCACCTAGGCACATAGTCATCAGGTTATCTAAAGTCAAGATGAAGGAAAGAATCTTAAGAGCTGTGAGACAAAATCATCAGGTAACCTATAAAGAAGAATCTATCAGATTAACAGTAGATTTCTCATCAGAAACCCTACAAGCAGAGGGGATTGGAGTCTTATTGTTAGCCTCCTTAAACAAACAATTATCAGCCAAGAATTTTGTATCCTTTGAAACTATGCATTATAAATGAAGGAGAGATAACGCCTTTTTCAAATCAACAAACACTGAGAGAATTTGCCACTACCAAGCCAGCACTACAAGAAATGCCAAAAGGAGTTCTATATCTTGAAAGAAAACCTCAAAATACACCAAAATAAAACCTCCTTAAAGCATAAGTCTTATAAGATCCATAAAACAATAACATGATGAAAAAAACCCATTAAGTATTCAGGCAACAACTAGCATAAGGAACAGAACAGTATCTCACATTCAATACTAACACTGAATGCAAATGGCCTAAATGCCCCACCCACTTAAAAGATACAGAATGGCAGAAAGGATAAAAGTTCACCAAGTATATGTTGTCTTCAAGAGATTCACCTAACACATAAGGACTCATATAAACTTAAGGTAAAGAGATGGAAAAAGATATTCCATGCAAATGGACACCAAAAGTGAGCAGGATTAGCTATTATTGTATCATATAAAACAGACTTTAAAGCACTAACAGTTAAAAAAAGACAAAGAGGGACATCATATAATGATAAAAGAATTAATCCAACAGGAAAATATCACAATCCTAAATATATATGCACCTAACACTGGAGCTCCCAAATTTATAAAACAATTACTACTAGACCTAAGAAATGAGATAGATGGCAACACAGTAATAATGGGGGACTTCAATATACCACTGACAGCACTAGACAGGTCATCAAGACAGAAAGTCAACAAAGAAGCAATGGACTTAAACCTATACCCTAGAACAAATGAACTTAACAGATATTTCAGAACATTCTACCCCGCAACTGCAGAATATACATTCTTCTCATCAGCACATGGAACATTCTCCAAGATAGACCATATGATAGGCCACAAAATAAGTCTCAATAAATTTAAGAAACTTGAAACAATATCAAGTACTCTCTTAGACCATAGTGAAATAAAATTGAAAATTCACTCCAAAACGAACCTTCAAAACTATTCAAATACATGGAAATTAAATAATCTGCTCCTGAATGATCCTTGGATCAACAAGGAATCAAGACAGAAATTTAAAAATTATTTGAACTGAACAATAATAGTGACCCAACCTATCAAAACCTCTGGGATCCAGCAAAAGCAGTGCTAAAAGGAAAGTTCATAGCATTAAATGCCTACATAAAAACGTCTGAAAGAGCACAAATAATCTAGGGTTATCCCTCAAAGAACCAGAGAAACAAAAACAAACCAAACCCAAGCCCAGCAGAATAGAAATAACAAAGATCAGAACAGAACTAAATGAAATTGAAACAAAAAATATGCAAAAGATAAATGATATGGAAAGCTGGTTCTTTAAAAAGAAAAACAAAATCAACAGACCATTAGAGAGATTAACCAAAAAAAAAGAAGAGAGAAGATCCAAATAAGGTCAATTAGAAAGAAGATGGGGATATTACAACTGATACCACAGAAACACAAAAGATCATTCAAGGCTGCTATGAACACCTTACTAGAAAACCTAGAGGAGATGGATAAATTCCTGGAAATATACAACCCTCCTAGATTAAACCAGGAAGAAATAGAAACTCTGAACAGACGAATAACAAGTAGCATGACTGAAACAGTAATTTTAAAATTGCCAAGAAAATAAAGTCCAGGACCAGAAAAACTCACAGCTGACTTCTAACAAACATTCAAAGAAGAGTTGGTACCAATCCTACTGAAATTATCCTGAAAGATAGAGAAATACGGAATTTCCCCCAAATCATTCTATGAAGCCAGTATTACCCTAATACCAAAATCAGCATAGGACATAACAACAATAACACAAAACTACAGACCAATATCCCTGATGAACATAGACGCAAAAATCCTCAACAAAATACCAGCTAACTGAATTCAAGGGCATATCAAAAAGATAATACACTATGATCAAGTGAGTTTCATACCAGGGATGCAGGGCTGGTTTAACCATATGCAAGTCGATAAATGTGATACACCACATAAACAGAAGTAAAAACAAAAATTACATAATCATCTCAATAGATGCAGGAAAAAGCATCTGACAAAATCCAGCATTCCTTTCTGTTTAAGACTCTCAGCAAAGTCAGCATAAAAGGGACATACTTTAAGGTAATACAAGCTATTTTATGACAAACACACAGCCAACATTATACTAAACGGGAAAAAGTTGAACGCATTCTCCCTAAGAACTGGAACAAGACAAGAATGCCTACTTCCGCCATTTCAATTCAATATAGTGCTGGAAGTCCTAGCCAGAGCAATCAGACAAGATAAAGAGATTAAGGACATCCACACTGGTAAAGAGGAAGTCAAACTGTTGCTGTTTGCTGATATGATCATATACCTAGAAAACCCTAAAGACTCATCCAAAAAGTTCCTAGATCTGATAAATGAATTCAGTAAAGTTTCAGGGTACAAAATTAATGTACACAAATCAGTAGCACTGCTAAACACCAACAGTGACTGACCTGAGAATCAAATCAAGAACTTAACCCCTTTTACAATAGTTGCAAAAAGTAAAAAATGAAGTAAAATACTTAGGAATATACCTAAATAAGGAGGTGAAAGATCTCTGCAAGGAAAACAACAAAACACTGCTGAAAGAAATCAAAGATGACACAAACAAATGTAAAAACATCCCATGCTCATGGATGGGTAGAATCAATATTGTGAAAATGACCATACTGCCAAAAGCAATCTACAAATTCAATGCAATTCCCATAAAAATCCCACCATTATTATTCACAGAACTAGAAAAAAATATTTCTAAAATTTATATGGAACAAAAAAAGACCTGCATAGCCAAAGCAACAGTAAGCAAAAAGGACAAATGTGGAGACATCATGTTAATCAACTTCAAGCTTTACTAGAAGGATATAGTTACCAAAATAGCAAGGTACTGATATAAAAACAGGCACATACACCAATGGAACAGAATAGAGAACCCAGGAATAATGCCAAATACTTATAGCCAACTGATCTTCGAGAAAGCAAACAAAAACATGAAGTGGGGAAAGGACACCTTATTCAACAAATGATGCTGGGATAATTAGCAAGCCACATATAGAAGAATAAAACTGAATCTTCATCTCTTACCTTATGTAAAAATCAACTCAGGATGGATAAAATACTTAAATCTAAGACCTGAAACCATAAAAATCCTAGAAAATAATATCAGAGAAGCTCTGCTAGACATTGTCTTAGGCAAAAACTTCATGATCAAGAATTTAAAAGCAAAGCAACAAACACAAAGATAAATAGATAGGGTTTAAATTAAACTAAAAAGCCCCAGCTCAGCAAGTGAAATAATAAAACAGACAACCCACAGAGTGGGACAAAATATTCACAAACTATGCCTCTGACAAAAAAACTAATATGCAGAATCTACAAGGAACCCAAGTAAATCAGCAAGAAAAAGCCAAATAATCTCATCAAAAAGTGAACTAAGGGCATGAATAGAAAATTTTTAAGAGAAGATATACAAATGGCCAAGAAATATATGAAAAAATGCTCAACATCACTAATTATCAGAAAAATGCAAATCAAAACCACAATGTGATAACTCCTTACTCCTGAAAGAATAGCCATAATTAAAAATAAAAAAATAGATGTTGGCATGGATGTGGTGAAAAGGGAACACTTTTACATGGCTGGTGAGAATGCAAACTAGTATAACCACTGTGGAAAACAGTATGGAAATTCCTTAAAGAACTAAAAGTAGAACTACCATTTGATTCAGCAATCCCACTACAGGGTATGTACCCAGAGGAAAAGAAAAAGAAGTCATTTTATGAAAAAGATACTTGCACACCCATTTTTATAACAGCACAATTTGCAATTGCAAAAATATGGAACCAGCCTAAATGCCCATCAACCGAGTGGATAAAGAAAATGTAATACACACCCCCCACACACATACCCCCACACTCACCATGGAATACTACTCAGCCATAAAAAGGGATGAAGCAATGGCAATCACAGCAACCTGAATGGAGTTGGAGAACATTATTCTAAGTAAATTAACTCAGAAACGGAAAATCAAATGTTGTATGTTCTCATTTATAAGTGGAAACTAAGCTATGAGGATGCAAAGGCATAAGAATGATACATTGGACTCAGAGGTCTCGGGGTGAAGGATGGGGGGAATGAGGGAAAAAGACTACACATTGGGTGCAGTGAACACTGCTCTGGTGATGGGTGCACAAAAATGTCAGAAATCACCACTAAAGAACTTATCCATCTAATCAAACAGCACCTGCTCCCCTAAAATGACTGAATTAATAATTTTAAAAAGTAAGGAAGGACATGATCTTAGAATAAACAAGCATCCTTTAAGTTAAAAAAAAATTGAGTTTTAGAAAAACTTACATTTTCTTATTTTGCTACAGATGACTGTGGGCACAATGGTGCTATTTCATCCACACACCTTCACCCAGGGCATGGTGAAGGCAGCTACAGTTTGACACCTGCTCCTACTCAGTCTTTGGGGGATTTTTCAAGCTTAGTGGAGAAGTTCCAGGCTCCCAGGATCATCTAGGTCAGAGGTATCCAATCTTTTGGCTTCTCTGGGCCACCGTGGAAAACATAAAAGAATTGTCTTGGGCCCCACATAAAACACATGAACAGTAACAGGTAGCTGATGAGAAAAAAAAAAAAAAAGCAAAAAAAACACAAAATCTCATAGCATTTTAAGAAAGTTAATACATTTGCATTGGGCAGCATTCAAAGCTGTCTTGGACCATGGGTTGGACAAGGTTGATATAGGTCAATATTCTCTTCTTTGAATTTGTATTTTCCCTGTGTCACCTGAGCAATCAGAGGAAGTCATGCTTCGGGCAACCTGAGAAAAGCAGCTCTCTTTGACTGAATACTCCCAGTGTGTCAGGCACTGTGCTTAATGAGTACCTACATTTTAATCCACGAAAGGAAACAAGAGAAATATTTTCATCCCCTTTTCCAAATGAAGACACTGTGATTCAAATACATATTAATTTATATAATATATTATATATAATAATGGAAGCAATTTCAAATATATATATATGCTGTAGAAATCTTGTTTGTTTCTTTTGTTATTTCTGTCCCTTTTATTCATATACTCTATTTTATTAAATATCATTCTCATGCAAAAAAAAAAAAGACAATAAGCATCTTTTTTGAGCTCACAGTGCTATTTAATGGTAATTCTGGGATTTGAACCCAAGTCTCTGACTCCAAAGTCCTCAAATTGGAATTATCCATTGCCACAGAATGTATTATAACTATTACTTTGGTAGAAGCAAAAAATGACACCTTGCTTCCAATATGGTGTGAGGGTCACCTGTGCAGAAAACCCCCAAAATAACAGGTTACTAAGACTGGTTCTGGTCCTCAGATTATTTGAACTTTAATTATTTCACATAAACCTTGACTTCCTAACAAAAGCAGTTTAATCCTGGATATTTGCTATGCTAGTATCTGTGGATGTCTTGATCCTTCTGAATACGGTAGTTGCCTGAGAAAGCTGTTTTTCCACTGTGAGCAGACACATGGTAATTTTTCCATTTATTCCCTTAAAGACTTGTATTTTGCATTTGTTCTGAAGACTGACTCCCTTGCATTTCTTGCAAGTAAACTTTTTTTCTCTTTCTCTCCCAAACATTTCTGTCTCTCAGTTATTTCTCAGTTTTTCAGGTTTTCTTGAATCTGTTCCTCTACCCTCGGTGATGCTAGGCTTCCTTCACTCCCAACTCCTTCCACAGATACACAGTCTCCTTCCTTTCCTCCAGTCAGGCCAATCACCCTGGGGTCTTGGTCGTTACTATCATTGTCATCCTCCTCCTAGTTCTTCCTATCATCATTGTGAATTTAAAATCATTTACTTATTGCATGTCTAGAATTTTGCTAAATCTTCTTCACATATTGCTCCTTTTAATCATCATTATTTCTAGAAGTTATGTGGCATCCTCACAATTATTCTAATTTTTTTAAAAGAGAAACTAAGATTTACACAGATTATTCCCTGTACCTAAATTCATATGGCTGAAAAATGGTGAAGCTGGGTGTGTAAGCCTGGCCTGTTCAAAATCCATGCTGTTAACTACTTTATATTGCCTTTCTTCTTCATCTTTAACGCTTCCCCACAATTTCTTGGATGACCCATACATCATGATTTAAAGCAAGGTCTTTCTCACTTTCCAGGGCCGTAGAGAATTCCTCTCCTCTCAACTTGTAATCAGTACCATGGCATTAGGCACTGTTCTGTTTATATCACTTTCCCCTGTATTACAAGTTCCCTGACTCCTCAGCTAAAACCTAAAGGAACTGGAACGCACACATGCAAGAAATAAGTAGGAAACTGTAAGCCAATTAAGACCATCTCAGTTTTATAGCCAATGAATATACTGACAGGTGGAATTTCCCAGCAAGTTACCCAGGGTGGGCTCAATGCTTTAAGAACATCCAGAAAGATGCATTCAAGAAGCTGGTGGGCCTCAGAGATTTGGCAATACTACCACAGTTGGCCTACCGTTTGTCCTTTCTTTCCACAAATGCTTACTGAGCACACAGCTATGTTGGACTCTGGGAGAGGTACTGGGGATGCAGGACACAGGGGTCAATGAAACAGTGACAGGTGAGCTCCGAAAACAGGAGCCTTAGTCTAGAGTTGGCATTTTTCAGTACTGAGCAAGTAAGGGGTCTTCCCTACGTCACGGAAAAACAAGTCCACACAAGGCCACCTGACCATCTCCTATTACATCTGCTTCCTTCTCAGTGCCCCATGTGTACCATTTGCTGCACACTGAAAGACAGAGGCTCAGTAGATGAATTGGAGCCATATACAGAGTATTTGTTTAATAGAAGAGGGTAGGTGATTATTTAAATCCTTGGCAAATTTCATTGTCTTTATAAATTTAATTCTTTTCTAGAGCTCCAGCTCTCTTCCCTCTCTCCTGAAAGGTTTCAAAGACAGCTCTGTTGCCATCTTCTCTTCTAACTCACTGTGTTAATTATAAAGATTGACAGGAGAGCGAAAAGTATGTTGCATAAGGAACAGCACAGAGTACCTAGAATTGGGACGGGGCACACGTTTCACAATTGCGGTACATTCTACAAGGCCCACACAATTACTCTATTAAATTAAATGACTTAAGTCTCCATCTGCACTGGTAATCTCCACATAGGCTGGGCACCCTTTACAGCCAATAGCCTGCAGGTGTGCAAATAAGCACTTATGGTCCATACCAGATGTCAGGGCCTAATTAAAATATAGAATGAAAGTGCACTTCCCTAGGTACTGAGCAGGCAGCACTGTGGTGCTTCTCGGGACAGGAAGTGGCAAAGGCAGAAAATTTAATTCTAGTTGTAGAAGAAAATGTCTCCAAGAAATCCACCTCCTGAGAACCACTTAGCAGTGAGAGTAAAGTCGAAAGGAAACCATCTCATTTCTTGTTCAACATCATTTTCAGTCGGTTGCCATAGTATGATTAGTATTGCTATTTTTCAGACAAAAAGAAGCGACTCAGAGTTAAGGATCCCAGCTTGATTAATTCAGATCCTGAAATCAGGAAAAATCAGACATGCCCTGATGATGAACAAGTCCTACAATTTATAACTTTGCCTGAAGGGGATGCCATGTCACCTGGATTCTAAAGTGTTACAATTTTAGAAAGAGTATTTCTATAGCGTAGAAATACCATATATTGGGTGGACACCATTACACTAGGTCCACACATTATTTTCTATACTTTTTTCACCACCCTGAAAAGTTACGGAGGCTCTGAGTGGTGAATACATTTGCTGAAGGAGATAGAACCGGGACTGAGTCATGGTTTTGGACTCAGTTGTAAAGTCACACACGTTCGATTATACTGCAATACTCTCAGCAGTATGCACAGAGCCTGTAGATGGTGAGTTTGCAATAAACGATAGATGTTCATTGGCATAATCATTTATGTAAAATGTATCCTCAATCTCTATATCAGCCTTACGAGGTAAACATTCATCTATCTTTTATGGGTGATAAAATAGGTATAAAAAAGGTTAAGAGGCTTACACCTTATGCTGAGGAGTACTTGGGATTATTCTTAAATACTGTTTAATAATACAGCACCATTAGCATCTTTAACTTCCATTTCTTCTAAGTGCTGGCTGAAGAGTCTTGGGTGTCCCATATATAGGGTATGGTTATAAAATAATGAGAATAATCTTTAAAGAATTATTTTATGAGCTGCTCATAAAAGGTAGATTTCTCATAATTTTATTGTCCCATTTTTAAAATAAATGGTATAGGTCTTCAAAAATTTTAATAGTCTATATTTAAGAATTCAACATGTTTTGACGCACATAGATATAGTGAGATGCTTACTATAAAGCTAATTAACATATTCATCATCTCACATAGTCTCTCCCCACTTTTTGTGGTAAGAATACCTAAATCTATTCTCTCAGCAAATTTCCAGTCTAGAATACAATATTATTATCTATAGTCCTCATGTGGTACCTTAGCTTTCTTTCCCATCTTGCTGTGATCCAAGCCAGAGTTGATAAGAAAATGTATCTGTGATAGGAAGGATTCTAAGATGGTCCCCAAGATTCCTGGCCCCTGTTTTACACATACTATCTCCCATTCATTCAATTACATACTATTCTAGGTACTGCGGGGAAGGGGTTTGGCAGATGTAAAGTCCCAAAACAGTTTACTTTAAGGCAGAGATTAACCCAGATAAGGCTGATGAATCAGAGAAGCTCCTCCAAAGGCTCTTCCTGCAAGAGAGATTTGAAGTGTGACAATGAACACTTAAGTCACTTCCATAACTTGGCTATTATGAGTCGTGCTGTAGTGAACATGGGAGCAGAGTTCTCTGACATACTGATTTCAAATCTTTTGGAATGATACTAATACTACTAATAAGATTGCCCATTTATTCAGCTAAATAATGTATGTGCTATTTGTTAGGTACATTAGCAGCTCCAGAGCAGCCAATAGCTGAAGAATTATAGATTTGGAGCAGTTAATATTTTTCCAACACCACACAGCAAAACAAAGCATCACAGAAGTGAAATTACTGGATCATACGGTAATTGTTTTTAGTTTTTGAGGAACCTCCATACAGTTTTCCATAATCACCACTAATTTACATTTCTGCTAATAGTGTATGTACAAGATTTCCCTTTTCTCTACAAGCTCTTCTTAATACTACCCTCAGATTATGTCTGCAAAGTCTATCATCCCTTACGGGTTTGTGTGCCAGGTTTACTTTTCTGATCTGCTCATTTCCTCCTGGGCACTGTGCCTGTCATCTAGGAAGCCAACGGGAGGTTGTGTCTGTGGGATGTGGCTGTGATGCCTGGACTGTGGTCTTGTGTCCTCTAACAGCAGTTCCCAACCTTTTGGCATCAGGTTCCAGTTCCGTGGAAGACAATTTTCCATGGATGCAAGGGCCTGGGAATGGTTTTGGGATGAAACTGTTCCACCTCAGATCACCAAGCATTAGATTCTTTTAAGGAGGGGACAACCTAGAGCCCTGGCATGCACAGTTTGCATTAGGGTCTGTGCTTCTATGAGAATCCAATGCCACCAGTGATCTGGCAGGAGGCAGAGCTCAGGCAGTAATGCTCACCTGCTGCTCACCTCCTACTATGCTGCCCAGTTCCTAACAGGCCATGGACCAATACTGGGGGTTGGGGATACCAGTCCTAAAAAGCCAGTCTTCCTGAGGGCAAGCCAGCAATGTTTAACTAAGACAGATTCCCAAATATCTCTGGGTTTGCAATTCTAACTGAAACCCATAGTGTAAGTCTTCAGGGAGAAATCTGTTGGTAGCTTTAAACAGCTGCTGACACATGGTAACACCAGGACCGTATGGACCACACTTAAGGCAATCGACCATGAAAACGGTCCTGCTGTTTTTTAGAATTTTGTTGTGCTGACATGGTGAGGTTATTCAACAGAAATCAGGAAAACCAAGGGTGTGTTTGTTGTTGTTATTTGTTAATTAGCTCCGTGGTTCTGTGACCTTCAGGCTACTTAGGTGACTGTCTAGGGCATAGGTTAGTGGGTCCCTGAGATTGTACTAAGGACTGATGCTAATCTGGCTGCTTAAGAATCACCTGAAGAAGTCTGAAAAGTAAAGAAGCCTGGTCTCGTTCCCCAGACATCTTGAAAAATAGTTGTAGTCTTAGCTAATGGAAGCAAATAGCTTTGTTTTAGACAGACTTTGTAATGGCTTATCAAAGGAATAGGTAGGTCCACGAAGCTGAGACCCTGAAAATGGGCTGCACAGGTAGGAAGTCTGGGGCCCAGCCATATGCATATTTTAAAGGAACCTCATGTGATGCTGATAGTCAGTCAAAATTGGGAATGTCTTGGTGAGGTGGTTTCTGGGGTAATTTCTAGCTCTATTGGAAGGATACTAGTACTTTTAATAAGATTGCCCATTTATTCAGCTAAATAATTTGTGTGCTATTTGTTAGGTAAATTAGCAGCTCCAGAGCAGCTAAAAGCTGAAGAATTACAGATTTGGAGCAGTTAATATTTTTTCAACATCACACAGCAAGAAAGTGGCAGAAATAGGCCTTAAACTCCATTCTACCTGACCCTCAACCACTCTGCTACAGTTTATTCTTCAGCAGTGTAGTGGCAAGTTCTGGGTGAAAGAGTTTTAGGGCACCAGAAACATTCCACATCTGTTCCACTGAGCAATACATGATATATAGACATTCCTATGCCTGGCAGACATGGTTATTTTGAGTACCCTGACCTCTTAGCTCCTTTGATTGTGGAATCTGTCTCAGTAAAAGGATAGTGTTTTCATTAACAACAACAAAAGCTACTCTGCAAAAAACTAATATGGTGGCTCTGAAAGCTCATGGGTCATTTGCCATTGTAAAGACTCAGGGAAGCTTTTGTGGAGTCATCACACTTGTACGTTTTCTTCTGTTTATTCATATACAGACTCTGGATTTAGTGTTTTCCTCTGCAGGTAGGAAAATGCAGCAGTCTTTGCTGTGGTTCATTAGGAGCGTTTCCAGTGTAACCCCAGGAGGTAGACATACAAACTAAATGACATTGGTCTTCAGTTCTTCCCCATAGGAAGAGCAACTGGAGGTCCCAGCAACTTAATGACAGCTAATGAGGACAGAGTGCTCCCCAGGTTGTACTGACTGTACAAAGCAGCCTCCGGGCATGATCACATTTCCCCTGCAGAAGCAGCTGAAGTCTAAGTGTGCATAAGAACCAGGGATATACAGGGGACTGATTCTCTTTCATCACATTGCTGCATGACTTTAGGCAAATCCTTCAATCTTTCTGGATATTCAGAATTTGTACACAGGTAAAATGAGTTAAAAACACCCTCTGTTGGTGACTTGACGCTTAGGGAGACTATCTGCAAGCTGTTGGCAAAGAAATTATGTGCTTTGCCAGATTTGGCTCTATTAACTTGCCCCACCTCCTTGGCACAGTCCAGGATCTTCCTTCATATTTTCCTGAAGTCGTGTGTGTCGGGAGGCAGGTGGAGACCTGGTTCATGAGGACTTATTGCTTTACATTTCTTAATTTCAGGTTGGAGACAAAAATACACATCTAGTCACTGTTATTTTGCTGGGTGTTATGTTTTGCAGGTAACACAGAGACAAGCTTAGGCTCCAGCTGCGTCTGGCTTTGTCTGTTTGTGAATGGCAAGGCCTCTTTGTTTTCTGCAGGGAGCCTCTCTTTTCTGCCTTGTTTTTACTCCCAGTTAACAATCTCACAGTGTCTTAGGGTTGCACAGAGCCTCCCTCACTGGAGGGAGTGTAACTGTGAGTCGTGAATAAAGCCAGCAAATGGGGAAACATCATGCTGATAGTATTTTACTTATGCCAGCATCACTGCCTCCCCGGACCCACTAGGCACCTGTGGAGATTCAGATGAATCTTCTGAACCAGGGAGGCAGAACTGAAGTTTGTTTGACCTTTGAACACGACTCTGTCCATGATCTGCAGCAGCTCTGCAGAAGTCACCAGGCCGTGGCTGTGTTTATCAGCCAGACCCCTGAGCTTTGCCCTGACCTGTGTCTCCCCATGCTATGCCTGTCTGCACACAGCCAAATCAAACTCCATTTCCGGGGGCTGAAGTAGGCCTGTATCTGCCATTGGCCAGCCTAACTAAGCTTGCCCCTCGAGGACACGGTCTTTGCAAATGCAACTAAGCAGAGCGCAAAAGGGCAGATTTAGTCAATCTAAGTCCTGCTGCCTGATTTTAATTTGATAGTGCCTGCTTTCCTTGTTTTCACAGCTAAAAGTTTCTCCTAGTATGTATATTTTTTAACCTCTGAGAATTACTATAGGAGCATAGGGCACACCAAAATAAGATGCACCTTATACATGATTGGATGTGGACTGCAGCACTGACATAACTTTTCATTCTAGCTCCATTCCCAGTCTCAAGTCAGCTTGACTCCTTTAAACCTTATAGTGAACTCTTCTTGTATGTTGCCTGGATTCAAATCCAAGTTCCACCACTTTCTAGCTACATGGGTTCAACAACTCATTCTACCTCCTGCAAGCTTCAGATTTTTAATCTGTAAAAAAGAGATAATAATTGTAGCTGCCTCGCAGGGCTTTTGGAGTGATTAAATGAGCATCCACTAGTATACAATAAATATTAGCTATTGTGGTTACTGTCAAGAGTATTCAGGGACATTTTTACTAGGTGCCCTGGGGTAGTTTTACGGAAGGGAATGGATGGTAGGCATGTCAAGGGATCTGATGGTATCACATCAGGCTGTAAACTCCTGGGGCCAGGATTGGGCCTTACTCACTTATTTCCCTATCCTCAGTGCCTGGAACATAGGAGGCACCCCTAAATATTTGAAGAATTAATAAGGCAGATGACCTAAGTTCAAGTCTCAATTCTGCTACTTTTGGTCTTGGGCAAATTATTTACCTTCTTGGATTCTGAATTTGTACATTTATGAAATGAGGAGAAACAATCTTTCAGGAACAGCTATAAAACTAGTCAGCTGGTACTGTGTGCTTACTATGTGCCAGGCACTGGCTAAGCATGTCCCAGGGGCTACATTTTCTGATTTTTCACAGCAGCCCTATGAGGTAGGTGCAATTACTGTGCTGTTTTATAGCTAGTGTAACTGATATTTAGAGAGGGCAAGAAATGTACCAGAGTGACACAGCTGCTGAGTGATGGAGATGAGGTTTCCAACCAGTAAGACTAGTCTCATACTCTATGCCTCATACAGGCCTGTGAATGGATGCTCTATGCCCCATTCAGACTCTGGGTTAAAGCAGGAACTCAAAATGTAGCCTCTGCTACTGATTTGTTGTTAGTAAGAATTGTTTTCCTGTGACACTTGGCCCAAGGGAAAGGTTCAGTCAGCCTGGTCATCTATATGCTTATAAAAATATGCCCATACTTGAAAAATCTTGCCCAGTCAGAACGCAGAGGCTGAGATTTCTGTGTGTGTGTTTGACATCCTGGCCAGCATACTGATTTGAAAATCGAAGTAAATACGTGTCTTCGAAAGGCATTTTAGTTGGACAATTGCTAGTAATTTCCACATGCAGCCAGCCAGGAAGGCAAGAGGAAGAGTAGGCTGACAATTTTGGGGAGCTCTGAGTGATCTGGCAAGACAGGATAAAAAACATAAAGGTAGGTTCCTGAGCCAGACCCTGCCTCCCTGATATGTGATGGCAAATCATAAAGCTGGGAAACACTTGAGAGGGATAAGATCTTTGAGGTCATCCAATCTCAGTGAGGAAAAAGGACCAGAGTGGCAGGGATATTCAGAACTATGGAAGGGGTGGCGACAAAGGGTCACTGATGAACGGTCTGCTTGAATACTCCCTCAAGTGGGCACCTGTGGTTTGTGCCAGGCCAGCATCCACTCCCCCATTTTCTGGTGACAGTATCTTTGTTTGGGGAACCAGCCACACATCTTTAATGTGTTGACCTGAAGCTGATGCTCTCCTTCCTGCACTGTGCTACCACTGCTCAACGCTGCCCTATCCTCCTATTAATAGATAAATCTTGCTAGCTAGTGCATGGAAGAGTTCCTACGCTTGCTTCCCACAGCTGCATTGGGAAATCCAAAGATAGAAGATGGAGCCTTAATATCTCTAGTTTTCCTGCTAAGTCACATGATAGGAGTGCTTTTCTCTTGTGGTAGCATTGCGGGGCTTGTTCAACTAAGATGACAAATATTGAAGCAAAGGGAGAATGATCAGAGAATTACACAGGAGGTGTGCAGAAGCTGGTTATATGTTCCTGTTCTTAATGTCACTATCCCTAACCTGGCCCCAGCAGTGCCTATGTGGTTTTTATATAATCAGAAAAAAGCTACTAGACGCCACTAGTGAAAGCCTAGTACTTTCAAAACAATTCTCTAGAGGATACACTTATTGCAATATGGTATAAAAAAGGAAAAGATTTAAATCAATCTAATCATTCATCTATAAGGAACCCATCACATAAATTTTGGTACATTACTACTATAATATTATGTGGCCATGAACAAGAATAAGTAATGGTTGTTTATATCAGTATAACACAATCTCTAAGAAGTAACAGGTAAAAAAAAAACCACCTACAGAGACTGGGTGTATCACTTAGGTTATAAAAAATTAAGGGCATCCACATGTGTCTTTGTATGGCTATAGACTCTCACTGGAAGGATACACACAAAGTGGGTGCTTTAGGGGAGGAAAGTGGAGAGGGTGTAGACAGGCTCTATAGAAAGCTTAATTTTCTCTAAATGTTTATAATGCATTAAGCATGCTTTTTACCATGTCCCTGTGTTATCTATTTAGAGTAAACACATACATTATTTTAAAACCATAATAAATAGTTCTTGATAAAGTATAAAGGTTCACTTGGAAACAGCATCTGAACTTCCCTCCATTCCCTCAATCCCAAACAGGAAGCAGCATTTAAAAGCATTTTATTTTCTCCTGCAGTGGAGACCACACCTCCAAGGCTGGAAGAAAGACTCCTCCAATCCTATAACATCCTTCCTTAAAAGATTTGATGACACAAAGTGAGAGGAAGAAGTTGTCCAAACCCCTACTCATTCCATACTTCTTCAAAAGCTTATAATAGGGTAAAGAAGAGGCTGAAAGTCAGTTTCTTCCCTCTTTTTAAAGTGTCTGGGCAGAGGAAGCAACCAACTCTATCTCCATAAGCCCACTTGATTGTCAACTGGGAAGTCATGGACCAGAGGATGTCACATCCAGAGAGCATCAGCTCTGGGCAAGACAATCCATTGTGGTGTGAATAAAATAACTTCTATTCATAATCACTTTTTATCCAACAAGATTTACTGATTTTAAATACAGATATGTTATAAATACACATACACAAGTAAGGGCATATTCTGAAAAGTTATTGCTAGTAGGAGTCAAAATATTTAGAAGACCACTTTATCGGCTAATTCCAGAGAGGCAAAAGGCACAGTGGCAATAAGACGAGTGTTAAAGTCAGGGGGATCTGTGTCTAAATCCCAGCTCTGTCCCTTGTTAGCTGTGCTACCCTGAGTAAGTGATTCTGCTTCTCTATGTCTAATTCATCACTTGTAAAAATGGGGTAATAGTGTAGGCATCTTAAGAGTGACCATGGTGAAGACTGAATGGAGTAAAGCCTGTGTGGCAGGCAGCCTGCAGAAAGGCTCCCGCTGATTCATACCTCCTAAGATGCACACCCTTGTGTCTTCCCCTGGCCTTGAGCAGATATAGTGACTTACATCAGTGAATACATTAGGCAAAAGTGATGGGATGTCACTTCTATAATTAGGTTACAAAAGACTGTGACTTTCCTCTCGCTAACCTTCTCTCTCACTCTTCTTGTGTATATGCCCTAAAGGAGAGGGCAATCTGGCAGGGAACTGAGGGAAGTCTCTGGACAATGGCCAGTGAGGAACTGAGACCCTCTGTGCCACAGCCCTGGAGGAACTGAGTGTGACTAATCACTATGTCAGTGAGCTTGGAAGTGGGTCCTTCCCCAGTTAAGCCTTCAGGTGAGCCTGCAGTCTTGGCTAATACCGTGATTGTGTCTTTGTAAGAAACCCCCGAGACAGAGAACTCAGGTAAGCTGCTCAAAGATTCCTGACCCATAGAAACTGTAAGATAATATATATTATTCTTTTAAGGCACTTAATTTTGGGGATAATTTGATATTCATCAATATGCAAATAAGGTAGCCTGCAAGTACTTAACAATGGATGCTGTGTAAAGGCTCAGTAAAAGCTGTGATATGAAACCTTACATAGCAGATATATGGCTATGTCCTTATCTCATACCCATGGCAGACATCACTGATCACAAAATATTTTTTTCCTGGTGAATCCAGATGAAGTCTCAGAATATTAACACTAAAGTCCAGGAAGCTATCAACTGCTCAGATGAAACCAATCCTGATCTAGTCAGTACTTATCATCTCTTTACTCTAATATGGAATATTCCTTTAATGGGAAATAAATTCTTTCTTTCATGGTGAGAGATAGTACTACAAATTATTAGAACAAATCTTTGAATGTATACAAAATATAAATGGCTGCCATTTCATTTCAAGAATAGCTATTCCTCTAGAGGATGGTGAGAGAGAAACTGAGAGTACTCAGTACTGTGTTGGGCACAGAGTACTGGAAAACTTAAGAGAATGGAGGAGAGAAGCCCAGAAGTAGAAGCTGGGAGCACAGAAGCTCTCTATGTCTTTTTTTTTTTAACCAAGATATAGCCTTTTTATAAGGGTTGCCATATAAATATGTATGTTTTTGGTGATTCCATAGAACAGATTTTTTTATACAATAGAACCATTTAATCACAATACTAACAATGTATTTGTTTTAGAAATGCAGGCAGTTGAAATTAACCATATACAAAACTATAGTTTAATATGTTCAGACTCAAACATCTAGAAAATGGTTTCCAGAATTAAAAATCGTTATTAAATCTCCTTTGATGATATTAAAAACTTCGCTTCTATCTGTGCCTCTCATTGGGGTTATTTCCAGGAACATTTTCCCCCCTTTTTCCTAGTGTACTGTGTAATAACTGGATTCCTGAACACTCCTAAAACTTTTCCTACTCAACCATAACAGAATTTATTCTTAATTTCAATGATACTTTTAGGTTTCACAGTTGTTTAGAATTCATGATCTACTCAGCACTATAAATTGTGAGAGCATCACTAAAGTGACCTCAGATTTTACTACACTACATTCTAGGGAGGCTTTTTCCTTTGATTTCATAGTAAATGTGTTATATGTGTTATATCTTTCCAAGTTCAAAGCACAAAAATAATAGCATGTCTATATCTTAAGGGCTGCCATTTTGAACAAATGAAGGAATAGAGGGGAGATTGCTATGAAAATGATGAAATTGTCTAAGGAGTAAATTGTTGTTTTGAAATAGGGAACATTTCCTTCAGCTCAGTATGAAATGTGTTCTTTGCCCAGTACAATAGTGTGGGCTATTAAAATAATGTACTTCTAGTTATTTATGTGCTTCATTTTGTTGGTCCAAGCAGAGAGAGATCTTGAAAACAGGAAGAAATCAAAGTGAATGACCACAAGGAATTGACCTTGAGGTCCATAACATGCATATGAAATACCTGGGGATTTTGAGAAAATGTGTATTAGGACTCAGTAGGCTGGTCTGGGTGAGGACTGGAATTCTGCATTTCTTAGGAGGTAGTAGGTGGTGTGGATGCTGCTGGTCTGCAGATCTCACTTTGAATTGCCAAATAGCAATTTCTCTTTTTCCTTGGGGATGTTTGAAAGATTTTTAGGTCAATGCTGCTCTAAGTGCAGGTGCCTGTGGCATTCGTTGTCAATCTGTGATTGGTATAGGGTGTCTCTTCAGCTGGCTCTTTTGCTGGGTGCAGAACTGCAGACAGACATTAAGTGAGTTAGGTAAACTGAAAACCACCCTTGCTGCTCTGGGAAGGATGACAAGAATTCAAGAAACTTAGGTAAGATCCTGAATGATATGATAGGAAACATCTTTGGAAATAGAAAAAGTAAATAAATATCATTTATGGAAAGAGAAAAATATTTCATTTTCCAGTGTGTTTTGGAGCAACTCAAACTGGCACAACATAACAGAACGCATCCATTTTGCAGTCTACAGAATTTAGTATCAGGTAACATGTCTAAGTTTATTCTATATTGATTTTCATAATCACACAGCAACTTATCTTGTTTAAAAATGGAAGTAAAATATAAAAATAAGTCAAATTCTGATCATAAAAATAGGTTGGCTTTGAGGCCAGGGGTTGAGTGAATTATGTTAAACTCTTGACTGATGAGTATGGCCCATTTACTATTACCTGCTCCCTATACAATACTTTCTAAGGCAGAATTATTTTTTGCCTTAAAACAGTGGAGTAACACCTAAAATTGTATGGTTCTATGTTTCAATTGTTGTGGGATGGAAAGTATTATATGCAAAAGAGATACTGGGGGTTGAGTAAGAAGATTGGGAAGATAATAGATTCCCTAGAAATATCACTCTTTAATAAGTTTCTTCCAAATCTTTTCCTTTCAGGAAAGATTTTCTATATAATTTATTCACCCAAAAATGTTTAAGTGAAGTAATTAAATATATTAAACACTTGCTATATATTGGTCAGTAACAACCACCAGAACTGGCTCCTGCCCACAGGGACTTTACAGTCTAGACAAGGCACAGATTGACATTGCTCAAGTAAACACTAAAACAAGTCTCATGGTTGTCTGCAGTAACAGCAGTTTTCTTATTGTTCTGTGACAACTCAGTGTAAAAATGTACCATCAGCAAAGTTCACATTTATGGCACTTTGCCCTCATTTTCTTCTTCCTTTTAATTTTTTTTTTCCTATAGGAGCCCATCCTCACAGGCATATCTGAGCCCCTAGAAGGGATCATGCAGTGTAAAGATTCTAGCCCTTTATGGTTCTTCCCTTAATACAGTTGGGTGGCCTGTCCCTTACCTAGCAATGACTATTCAAGGAGCTTATTAAAGAGACAACAATATGTGCAGAGAAAGATCACTGTGCACAAGAATGTCTTGATATAATTAAAAATAGTGAAGATATAGTTAGGAATGACAGGTGTAGTTTAAAAGAGGAATGAGTAAACAAATTACACTTCCTGAGATGCCATACAATCAACAGTAAAAGATTATGTGTACATACACACATACTGCAGAAAAAGATGTCTATAATGTATTGTTGAGTTCACAAAGTGGGTTTTAGAAGAGCTTATATAAAAGGATCTCACTATGTAACAATTGTATTTATGTATGTTGTGTGTTTATGCATAACAGACATTTCCATTATATAGAGGTATAGACATATATTATAAATTACATATATACATGTAATTTGTATACCTCCAGGAGGATTTCTTTTTTAATTCAAAGGAAATTTTTTTCCATAAGTTATTGGGGCACAGGTGGTATTTGGTTACATAAGTTCTTTAGTGGTGATTTGTGAGATTTTGGTGCTCCCATCATGCAGTATACCCTGAACCATGTTTATAGGTTTTTATCCCTCATCCCCTCCCATTTTTCACCCCAAGTCCCCAAAGTCCCTTGTATCATTATTATGCCTTTGTGTCCTCATAGCTTAGCTACTGCATATTAGTGAGAACATACAATATTTGGATTCTCATTCCTGAGTTACTTCACTTAGAATAATAGTCTCCAATGTCATCCAGGTCTCTGCAAATGCTATTAATTCATTCATTTTTATGGCTGAGTAGTATTCCATCATACACACACACACACACACACACACCCCGCCACAGTTTCTTTATCCACTCATCGATTGATGACCATTTGAGTTGGTTCCATGATTTTGCAATTCCAAATTATGCTGCTCTAAACATGTGTGTGCAAGTATCATCTTTTTCAAATAATGACTTCTTTTCCTGTGGGTAGATACCCAGTAGTGGGATTGTTGGATCAAATGGTAATTCTACTTTTAGTTCTTTAAGGAATCTCTACACTGTTGTCCAAAGTGGTTGTACTAGTTTACTTACCTATAGCAGTGTAGAAGTGTTCCCTGTTCACCACATCCAAGCCAACATTTACTGTTTTTTGATTATGGCTATTCTTACAGGAGGATTTCCCTCTATGCATATACACATCCTGTGTCCTACTTATCATTGCAGCTCATCAGGGAACTGAAATTGGGGATAATAATAACAGTTTAATCCACCTTGGCCAAATAGTACATTTGTACCCTAACTGGAGCCTTCAAGGCCCAAGTGGTGTGAATCTTTGAGGCAGGTAAATAAAAGACAGATTTGGGAACAGACAAGTCTCAAACTCTTGAATTATTTTTACAAATGACCAAATATAAGGCAATACACAACTCACAGGTGATTCTTAGAACTGAATGGTGAGGTCTTGTGAAATTATCTTCTTTTGGCTGCACAAAGCTATTGCCTATACTTGAATGGTGGTAAGCAATGGTTTGGGACAATGAATTTGAGAGTCCTTTTTTAACAGAATGAACTCCTGTAGGTAATTTTCAGGCAACAACTCAAATGCTTTAGCTAAAAATCTAATTTTTAGCTTTTCTTTTCCTGTTGATGTCTTTTTAGGCAGGTGGAAGATTTTCTTAAGCACTCGGTATCTGCAGAGTTATGCACAGCTTTGTGAAGAGCCCAGACAAATTAGAAAGTCAAATTAGCAATGCATATTTAATACTGTTTTGTAGTTGTTGTTGTTTTTAAGTTGGCAGTGATGTTTACTCTTTGAGGGGGAGTTTATAATTATGCAAATTGGAGGAACAGTCTGCATATGGTATGATGATAATGCCTTGGGTCTTACATCCAGAGTCTAAGTATTTCTTTCATTTTACACATGACTAGAGGAGAGGTTAGCCAAAGCTGGTGCTTGCTTTCTCTGCCATAATGGAGTATATGAAGTCTTAGAACTTGAGTCCCTTTATAAGCTTTCTTCTTAGAGGAAACACTGCTGAGATTTGCACAGTATCATCTTATAGTAGATACTATTGACTGCCTTTACAATCACTATTCATTCTTCCTTTTTTCCTTCTAATAAGATTTTACTTTTGTTTATATATCCACTTTTCTCTATACAACCATTTAGTTCAGGGAAACTTAGTCCCATTCTTAACACCAAGAAGGGACTCATGATTAGTCTAACCAATCATGGTGGTTCCATTTGCTTTGGTAAGGATTGGTTTAGGCAAAGGTATGTAACACATTTCTGGCCAATAAATGTGAGAGGAAGTTTGCTGGAGACTGATGAAAGAGACAGCCCCTGAAGAGGCTGTAATCCAAGTCTTGGTAACATTACTGATTTACTCCATTGACCATCTATGGACCTCTCTTACTTTAGGACTTCTTGTTATGAAGGCCAACAAGTTTTTTCTTTTTATCTAAGCCACATTGAATCTGTACTTTCTGTTACTTGCAGCCAAGAGCACGTCTTAAGTGATACATATTTTGACAGGCCCTGTTTTGTCTGGGGAGTATATACAATGGAGAAAGTTTAAATCATCTACTTGGCATCTGACATACCAGATCAGTTGATATTTACTGAGTTGGAGGAAGAAATAGTGTTTTTTTGTTTTGTTTTGTTTCCAGATTTATACATAGAGGGTACATGTGCAAGTTTGTTTCACGGGTATATTGAGTGATACTGAGGTTTGGGCTTCTAATGATCCCATTGCCCATGAAGTAAACATAATACTTGATAGGTAGTTTTTCAACCCTTGCTCCTCTTTCTCCTTCCCTCCTTTTGGAATTCTCAGTGTTTATTGTTCTCATCTTTGTATCCATGTGTAAGAAACGGTAGTTTCTCATCTTGGCAGTGGAGAAGAGTTCATATCCTACAACCAATGAATAAGAGGAAAAGCTACTTACTCTTCACACTGTTGTTTTCATTGAAACAACAGCCTTCCTTGTCAAAGGAAGCCTGTATGACATAGGAGAGGAAAGAAATACAAAATATAAAATCTCATTTTAGTATCAGCAATAATCAAGTATTTTTCCCTTTTCTCTTTAACTAGATGGCTCTGGCTTTAGATGCACTTTATGGAGCAGGTCGAGTATATTCCCAGGAAGTTGTTTCAGTAGAAACATTTTATTCTTACCAGGGAATCAGGTCTGCTACTTTATCTGCCACCATACAGAATGCAAATTATGTTCCCATAGATCCTCAGCTAAGTGCCTAATTGTTCCATGAAATGTGTGCTGGTCTAGCCACTCAGTGCATTTCATCTTTTTTGCAACTTGGTTTCAGAATGGTCATGGGATTTCAGAACAATCAAAATCAGTTCTGAAACTTGTGTCGAAAATGTAGTAGAAGATCTCTTTCTACTGCACTTGGAATGATGAAGATGGAAACCTGGAGTTACTGGCAGCCAACATGGGAAATCAAGACTGCAGTTTTGAGTGAGAGGTACTAGCTTTGATGTTATTTGGACCCCCAGATTTAACTATGATTGAACTTTTCAGTTGTGTGAACCAATACATACCCTTCTCTGCTTAGGCTAGTTGTTTGTTTTTTCTTAAGCCATTGGGTTTTCTGTTTTGCTTATTTAAAAAAATCTTCACCAATATAGAAGATAGGGCAGGTATCATAATTTTCTTTTCATAGAGTATGAAATGGAAGCTCAGAGAATTCAAGACTCGTACTCAGGGGCTCCTTCCATTCCATTCTATTGCCTAACTCATTCAGTACAGTAACATGGAAAGAGTTGACACACTCATTGCTAATTTTAAACATTTCTGCTTTGGAGAAAATGAAGTTGTCTTCCACAAGGCTACCAAGGAAGATAATCTATATTTTAGCAAGGTAAAGATTATTTACATGCACACACACACACATACTCTATAAAAGGCCACAGTAGGTGCTTTGGATTTGGGCAGAAGCTCTCCCTAAAGGGTCTGTCCAGGATGCAGCCTGATTCTTGCTGAAGCCCTCACTCTCCAGGGGACAGCTGAGCTAAGTCAATGGACAGCCTCAGCCTTCTCAGTCTTGTCCTCCTGATTTTGGTCATCTGCATGCCAGCTCTCTCATGGCCTGTGACTAATCACAGACATGCTCTCCACCCAGCTGACTGACCTGCCTAGGGCTCAGTTCATTCTCAGTGAGTCACTAAACAGAGATCACAAAAAGAAAGTCCACAGTCCAAATCCTGCTTCTTGATGGGTTTTGACTCATATACACACACACACACACACACACACACACACACATACACACATATTATTTGAATTACATTTACACACTGAAAGTTTTTACTTAAAAAGGTTAGATTTCAAGCTTCACAATTTAAAAAATTCCAAAATGCTGTCAACATTATTTGAGTTCCCACACAATGACACAAGCTGAATCTGAGCAGTGTCTACACTGTTCAGGCAGGGCATATTTACTTCATTCACCGTATTTCCCCATCTGTCCTCTTTACTCATTTCTGCCACATACCTGGCTGTGTTTTCACCTCCTGCCCTAACCTTCCTACAACCTGTTATTGTTGGCTAAGTCAACTGAGATGCCCTCCAGTGGCCGTGTCTGGAAGCAGCTTGGGTCCGACTTTCCATCTCAGCCTCCAGTTCCTCCATAAATACAATGGCACCACTGTGTGACATTTTAATTTTTTCTTATCCTTGCTATATCTTCCAAGTCCTCTGTAGAAAATAGGAATTATTTATTTAAATCAGAAAAATATGTTAATAAATGCTCTTGTGAAAATGAAGCTGCCCTGTGTCCTGCGGGGGGAGCAAGGACTTGGGGGAGGCTGTATAGTGGAATCAGCTAGGCACTAGAGGAGGCATCAGAAGATTGGGGCACTCTGTGATCTTTTGTACATTATTTCTGTCTCTTGACCTCGGGTTCCCTGCTACTGAATAAGGAAGGCATGCGTAATAGATCAGAAGTTATAGACTGGTGGCCCCATAGGCCATATCTAGCTAATGGATGGTATTATTCTCCCTTATTAATTGGATAGCAACAGCTAAAAGGAATAATATTTCAATTAACAATGCAGATGACAGACTTCCTGGAACTGTCTAGCAACAATCAACAATGGTCCAATGATGGTTAGATGGGGTAAAGGTTTGCCCCAGTCCTCACCCACTTCCTAGAGGTCATACATTCACCTTTGCCACCTGTTTTGTTATGTTCCTCACTGCCATTGCAGACATTTACTCTTAGCAACATTAGCTCTTCCTACTCTTCAATGAGATGACCTCTAGAAACCCTTCAGCCTTCATTCTGAGTGGAGGCTGGTGCTCTGAGTGTTAGAGACAGTCTGGAGAAGAGGAAAATGTTCTGAGCAAAAAGCTCACCCTGGGACATTCCAGCAAACCTTAATGAATTGCTCCTTCTCCCTACTTGGACAACAGTTGAAACGCAAGACACCCAGGCCTTTGTGAAGGTCCCACTACATGGTTAAACCTAAAAAGGCAACAGCGAGTTTTGAAAGTAGAAATATTCTTCCGTTGGGGTTGCTAGCTGATTCTCTAAGTAATTTGCAATTCAAGTGTCTCTTTGTTTTGTATGAAAATTTGCTTCTATCTGGAAAGTGGGGAAGAGCTAAATTGCATCCTGCTGGTTTTACTTTGGCTGTATCAAAAAAGAAACTGTTAATCTGGTTCCATAATTAACTTTCCTGTTCTAAAAAGGCCCTGGGAGAGAGTCCAGAGGGTGGCTGTCAACTCCCTGCTTCTCTTCTCAATAACTCCTTTCAATAGGATGCCCTGAAAGGAGAATGATTCCAGGTGGGGATTGGTCTTGATTTTCTCTTTCTATTTTTTCTTCTCCTTTATCACCATCCAACCACTATTTAGTGAATAGCTACAGTGGGTAAGGCACTGCGCTGACCAGTTATGGGTATGAAGATAAATAAATCCCTGTGGAGCTGCCAGAGAACATAAGTAAGTTAACTTTCCATCCATCCACCATCCATCCATCCATCCACTCATTCATCCAAAATGAATGAGTTTCCATATTATGCTAGACACTGTGTTGGCATTGGTATGTGATACATGTAAAAATGACTTAATCAACATTCAAGAATTCTGCAGTGAAAAGATGAATTCTGACTAGGGCCTCAATCGTTGGCTTCATGGAGAAGATAGCATTTGTATTTACTTTGGCCCCTTGATATTTATGTGCACGCATGCCTGAGTGCACACGCCCTCATGTACAGGAACCCATACGTGTGCATGAAATGCTGGAGAGACAGGCCAATTGATCCAAGTACAGGCATGTGGGCTGGGAATTAAGTTTGACCATCGCAGGGAGACTCTTTTATCAGTATAAGTGGGTTTGAACTAACATTAAGTGCTAATAAATTTGAGTACAGCCACGCAATATTTAATAACAGGGATATGTTCTAAGAAATGCATCATTAGGTGATATTGTTGTATATACACTATAGAGTGCACTCACACAAACCCAGATGGTAGAACCTACTTACACCTAGGTTATACGGTCTAACCTACTGTTACTAGGCTACAAACCGGTACATCATGTTACTTTACTGAATATCGTAGGCAATTATAACAAATAGTATTTGTGTATCTAAACACAGAAAAGGTACAGTAAAAATATGGTAATATAATCTTATGGGACCACTATTGTATGTGTGGTCTGTTGTTGACTGAAATGTCATTTTGTGGCACACGACTGTACTGCTAGGCACTGTGCTAAGCACTTTCACCTATTATCTTAATGAAACTTCACAAAGCTAGGCATGATTATTGGCTACAAGTTACAGACAGGAAATGGACTCAAGGAAGCTTCCAGGGAACACACTGGCAGAACAGATAGCAGAGGTGAGACCTGGGTTCATGTCTGATTTTAAAGCACAAGGTTTAACTTCTAGACAATATAGCCCAGTAGGGGGTTGGGGATGGGGAACCAAAGAATGACTTAGGTACCTGTCAACCAATCAATCAGTCATTCAATCAACAATGTATTCATTTATTCATGCAAATGCTGTATGTGTTTGCCAAGTACTCTGAAGGTTGGGGTTAAAGAGAACAAAATAGGCAAATTCCTTGTCCTCTTGGAGCTTCTGTTCCAGTGACCTCACACTGAAGTGTTTCCCTCCTCCAAAGTGCACAAAGGAGAAAGTACAGTCTGGCCAGAGTTAATCTCCAAGTTGATCCTCCAGAGAGAAGACTACTCATTGGCTGACTTTGCCTAGTTCCACCCAGATAATTTGGATTGAACCCTGTTGCCTTTTCTTTACTGGGCATTTGTTTTATCTTTTCTCTTCTCTCTGAAATTACTGCCTTCGATATGATACTCTTACTTTCCAATTCTATCCTTAATTGCAACTTGAAAAAATCTGTAAGGAAGTTGCTCTTTGCAATCCCCTCAACAAACCTAAGTAATTTTTCAATGTTGCTTAGACTATTTTAGGTCTGGCTTTGAGGAAAGTTAGAGAGAGACCCTAGTCTTAACCCTGGTTCCCAGTTCACATCTACCTGAGAAAACTACTCCCAGAAGTCACCAAATTCTGCCTTAAACTAGTACCTGAAACATCTATTAGATCTCTTTTATGAGTTGGTACATAACTCGCAACATATATGATGAATCACTCAAAAACACTGCTTTGTTCCTGAGAATTAGAAGAGGGCAGGAGTCCTGAGTGTCAGGCCTATATATAAGCATCAGAAGGAAATTACTCTTTGAGTTACTGCGCCTGTAAATGGGGAGGACAGTTGAAATAAGATCATAAATTGACAGAAGAATGAGGTTGCTGAGGGAACCTTGTGTTCTCTGGCAGAATAATGGCTCTCTGAAGATGCCCATGCCCTAATCCCTGGACCTGGGGAATATGTTATATCACATGGCAAAGGGAACTTTGCAAGTGGAATTCCAGTTACAGACCTTAAGATTCGGAGATGATGTTGGATCATCTGGGTGGGCCCAATGTAATCACATGGGTCCTTAAAGGTGGAAGAGGCAGGCAGAAGGGCTGATGAGTTACACGATGATGAAAGAAACAGTAGGAGAGATGTGAAGTGTGAGAGAGACTGGACCCACTGTTGCTGGTTTGAAGATGGAGGCAGAGGGTCATGAGCCAAGGAAGCTGGGTAGCCTCTAAAAGCTGGGAATAGACCTCAGGTGAAAGTGAGCCAGGAAATACGGGACTGCAGTCCTACAACTGCAAGGAACAAAATTCAGCCAACAACGTAAATAAGAAAGCATATAAATTTTCCCCTAGCACCTATAGAAAGGAGCACAACTTAGGCGACATCTTGATTTTAGTCTAGTGGGACCCATGCTGGACTTCTGGCTTACAGAACTGTAAGATAAAGTTGTATTGTTTTCAGCTTCTAAGTTTGTGGTAATATGTTAGGGTAGCAGTAGGAAATGAATACTGTTGGTCGAGCCTCTATCCATTGGTAAGTGTGATCTAGGAGCAAGCGCAGCTTGACAGCTGCCTGTGCTCAGTAGGAATTGGTGCCATTAAATGTGGCCGAAAACTTAAAATGACTGACTTAAACCCCTCAAGTCTTGTTTTTTTGCTTCAAACAAGTCTGGAGATAGGCAGTCCAGGGTCTTCCGCCATGGTGGTTCTATGGTGTCATCAGGGAAGAAAGATGATTCTGACTTTCTGCTGCCACTTCCAGGGTTAGTTCTCATTCTTCTGATCAAAAATGGCTGTATCAGAGTTCTAGCCATCACATCTCAGTTACAGGAAGCAGAACAAAGAAAGGGCAAAGGAAGCGGCTGGCTAAGAATACTTCTCAGTAGTTGTTTATGATACTTCCACTTCTATCCCATTGGCCAGACCTTGGTCATGTGATCACATATAGCTCTATAGAAGGCTAAGGAGGGCAATACAATCAACTAAATGTTAAGATTCTTATCACTAAGGAAATAAGAGAGAATGGACTTGGAGAGATACCAACAGTATCAGCCTTCATGTAGTCATTTCTGTGGAACCATCCCTTTGAGAACTGGATGGTTCTCAAAGGGCCACAGCTATGAAAATGACTCTAGTTGGATACAAGCTTTTCCCTTCCCACCGACCAAAGGCCCTTCCCTCCCTCTTTACAGTCCTTTCTCCTAACTCCAATTTCCAGGCTACCTTAGTCCTATCCAGTGTTAAGGGCCCATTTCAAATCTTTCCTTTTCCAACAATTTTTCTGATATTCTACTCAGAGGAAATAAATGCCCCTTTCCCTAAACTTTCATAACTGGGTTGTATGTACCCCTTGTCCCAGTCCATTTTATGTGAGCATTGCTACCGTATGTGAGCATATTTACGGCCTTCTGGAATGCAGGCCATCCTTTTATTCACAGTTATATTTCCCACAATGCCTCAAACACGGCATGAACTCAATATATTCATGACATATCAGATAGTGCAGTCTTGTCCCCCAGTATTCCATAGCGCCCCTTTTATTTCATAAATAAACCCCCTTCCTAAAACTAAGTGTTATCTGGGTACATTGGTTGTGCAGCTAGAGACTGCAGAGTCAAGCCTCCTTTGTGGTTACGTGGAACGATGTGACTATGTTAGGGCTGCTGGAATATGAGCAGGTGTGGTATTTGTAGGTTCTGAGTCACCTCTCTGAAGACAAATCTACTTACCAGGACTCTTTCCTCTACTTCTTTCTTGTTGGCTGAAAACAGTACAGCAGTCCCCTTGGACCCAGAGATGGAAGCCACATGTCAAGGATGGCAGAGCCAACCAGCCAGCTTGTGACTCAGGAATACCTGGAGCTGTCTACTTGCCCTAGATTGCCGACCCACATTTGGATGTGAGGGATACACATATTCTCTCTTCTAAGCTGCTTACTTAGTCTCCAGGGTAGCAGTTGTGCCTCAGTTCATCCACATGATCAATGTAACTGGTCGTTCTGGCCTGTGGGTCGAAGTCTGGCTTCCTTTCTACCTGTTCTTTTCTAGGAGGGTGACATTAACTCTAAAATGACATGACCTAAAGCACTCAACTGAACAGACACATGTCATGCTCTCACAGCAGTTCAGAGCACTTGATGGAGGTGCGGGTCAGGCTCTTGCATCCTGCTTAACCAGGAGGGCTAAGGAAACAGGTTTGTGCCTAGCATTTTATTATTTCTGCTAGAGTCATTCTTGAAAATATTTTTAATCAGGAGTATGTTCAGACTTCTTAAATAATGTTTTGCACCAACATTTATTGCTGATTCATTCTTCTCAAACCCATCATTTCAGAAAATTGTCTTTTTGCCGCCTAAGCATTTTTGGCCATTTGAAACCTTCTCTTCAAAGTTCCTTTTTTTTTTTTTTTTTTTTTTTTTGCCATACCCTTTAGGAGCCTATTTAGCCCATTCTGCTGAGCATTCATTTCCTAGCTGACTATTAACAACAAAATGCCTTGTATCTGTATGTAGTTTTATATGGATACTTTCCAAAGCCTTTTACAATCGAATAGCAATTAATTATCAGAGAGGACTGGCAAGTTATGCGGCTTAAGTGTTTGTATTTCCACTCTGTAGACCAACACTGTTCAACAATAGTGTGGTGTAACAGAATTTAACTATTCATTCTGAAGTATTTATGTTGCAAATACAGTCATACACCATATAACATCCTGGCCAACAATGGACCCTACATGCAATGGTAGTCCTGTAAGGTTATAATGGAATGAAAAATTCCTAACACCTAGTGATGTCATGGCTGTCACAACATTGTACTGCAATTACTTTATTTGTTTATAAATGTAGTGTAGCCTAAGTGTATGGTATTTATAAAGTCACAGTGCTATACAGTTATGTCCTAGGCCTTCACATTCACTCACCACTCACCAACTCACCCAGAGCAATTTTTAGTCTTTGTAAGCTCCATTCATGGTAAGTACCCTATGCTAATGTACCATTAAAATTTTTTTTGTACTATCTTTTTACTGAAATTTTTCTGTATTTAGGTCCACAAATACATTGTCTTAAAATTACCTACCGTATTCAGTAGAGGAACATGCATATAAATAGGTTTGTAGCCTAGGAGCACTAGGCTGTACCATATAGCCTAGGTGTGTAGCAAGCTATACCATCTAGGTTTGTGTAAGTACACTCTGTGATGTTAGTACAAGGATGAAATTATCTAACAACACATTTCTCAGAATGTTTCCCTGTCATTAAGTGACATGTGACTGTAATTTTTTCATCGTAATAAAATGTCATTCTTTAAATTTTTCCCATACATTTAATTGACAGTTTTTGAGGAGCTAATATATCCTAGGAACTGCCCTCAGCATGAGGAACACTGTAATGAATAAGACAGACAATGTCCCGGCTTGTAAGGGTCAGGGGAGCAGTTGATGAGTTGCTGCATTTTGAACAGGAGGGTGAATGTCTACTGCCTTGCCTGTCCTGCATCCCCTCCTTCTTCTGGGGAACTGATTTCCTGCTGCTCCAGTCATGTGATTCTGATGGAGCTGCTGACCATAGAGGTGATCCAAGTCTGGCTTTTCTTGGTACTGTGTTCCTCTGGCCACAGTGATTGTTTCAAGAGAAGTCACTTAACCTAAACCAATGCCAATCAAAGTCTTTTCTGGGATTTAGAATTTAGAAAACAGGAAAAGATGAACGTTCTTTGCCATGACTGGGCTGGGATGTGATAATCCTGGAATAAACTGTGGCAGTACCTTTTGCCACATAGAGGAAGTCTTTTTGCAATAGAGGAAGCCTCACTTTCCCCATCCAGTTGTAGGTACTGGCTACATGGGTCTTCTGACTATTCCAAAAACATCAAACTCGTTGGCCTCTTAAGGCATCGTGTTTGGAATGGAATGCCTTCTCCAGCCTCTTTGCCTAATGGATTCCTTCAAGTCTCATCAAATTTCACAGACCTTCTCTTATTCCTCTACTTAAAGTAGCATCATTGCCAATATACTCTCTCACAGAACGATGTTTATTTCATTCTTGGCAACTTCCAAATTTCAAAGTAGCACTCTTTTGTTTTATTGTTACTGTTGTCTGTTTCCTCCATATTGTATTATATTCCGCAAATGCAAGGAATATATTTGTCTCATTTATTTATTGTCTTCCCAGCACTATGTACACTGCCTGGCAGAGTGCCCTCAATTTTTATTGAATGAATAAGTGAATGAATGTGTAAAGAGATGAATGCTTCTTACTGACTGTAAGGATGGAGGTCCATGTTAAATGGAAATTATCCTTCCATCCAACATTGGTATGGTATAAGCTATTTCATTTATCTTTTTACAAATCATCTTTTCAAAAAAATCCTTATTCAAAAGAAAAAGAATATCTTGAGCTGAGTCTCAAACAGGATATCTCAATTGCAAAATATCTTTCTTAAAGTTTCACAGCTACCTAGACAAAAATATCTTCCCAACATAAGGAATTCCCACATTACCATGCATTTGGGTAAAACTATTGAAGACTGGAGTAGAGAGAAGCCTTGACTCACATTGGTGTTTCCTGTGCTCTCTTGGGTAAGTGATTTCCCACCTCTGTCCTAAGGTTTCTGTACTTGGCTTTGTTTTCTAGCACTGGGACTTGTGGCAATTCACTCATCTCCCTGAGCTCCAGGATAGTCATAATGAGCAGAATAGTGGCCCCTAAAGAGACATGTCCACATGCTAATCTTTGGAACCTATGAATTTGTTTTTAATTTGGGAAAAGAGTCTTTGCAGATGTGATTAACTGAAGTCTTTTGAGATGAAAGGATTATCCTAGATTATTCAGGTGGGACTAAATCCAATGACAAGTGTTCTCATAAGAGAAAGGCAGAGGGAGATTTGAGACACACTAAGAGGCAATGCCACCACAGAAGCAGAGACTGATGTGATGTGGCCACAATTCAAGGAATGCTGGCAGCCACCAGAAGCTAGAAGAGTCAAATAATGGGTTCTCCCGTGGAGCCTCCAAAGGAAGCATGGCCCTGTGAGATTTTAGACTCCTGGCCAGCAAAAGTGTACGAGAATGCATTTCTGTTGTTTTTAGCCAACCAGTTTGTGGTAATTTATATGGCAGTCCTCGGAAAAAAAAACACAATCCTTGCTTGTACTACAGGTGTGACTGGGGGTCATTCTGCCTCCTGAGTCCAGACCCCACTTTGAGGCCAGGCTTTACTGTCACCACATTAAGTGACCTCACTCTACCAACTCAAAAACTTTAATAACTGATATATAGTTTAGTAAAAACAGATGTGGAGGACAGCCTTACCATACCACAAAGCTTTCTGAAAAATTTATCACTCACATTCCATTCTCCATGGCTGCTGCTACTTCTCCCTCTTTTCTCTTGTTCCTTTCCCTGAGAACTCTCTCCTCCAAGGAAGCATCCACAGCTTCTTCGTCTCCATCCCCCTCTCCAAGTCACTTTAGGCAATACATCAGCAAGTATTTAAAAAGGGTCCAGTCTTGTCTGAGATGTGACGGAGAGTTCCACTTCTATGAACGATGTGAAACCTTAATATTGATAATAGTAGTAGGAAGGGTAATAGTAGCTGGTAGTAACTCGTTGTGTGCAAGTGACAGTCACTGTGTTAAGCACTTTCTCTGTATTCTTTCACTCAACCTCCAGAAATAGTGCCTCCTACATGAGCTCCTTCCCAGATGCATTCAGGGTACAAGGCCCGTCACATCCCTAGGACCCCAAGTGGTAGTATTGTCTTGCTACACATTTGCACATGGGTTGTGCCCTTCCAAAGGATCTCATTCCTCTAGGAGGGCATTTGACTCTAACCATCAAATTGCAGAGAAAAGTTTTTTTATATTTGTTGCACTGCAACTGATTCCCTTCCCCTCTGACATCTTCTCTAATATAGACACTTATGGGAAGTGAGGATCTTGAGAGTGGACTCTTCACACAGGTACTTCCCACCCACACTTGGAGGACAAGAAGGGAATCCAGAGGAGGGGGAGGAAAGGCAGAAAAGGTGGCTCTTCCAAGCCAGCTGTCTCTTAGAGAAACAGATTGAGTGCAGTTTGCCCCAGGAATATCAGGATTTTCTTTAACCTGGAGCTTAAACAGCATTCTTCTTAGGGTGGGAACTGCAGGGAAGGAGGCAGGAAACTAGAGAAAACTTCCACATACAATCTGTCCCAGCTGCTTGGGGGCACCCAAGCGTGGGCAGCAAAATCTCTGCCTGAGTTGTCAGGGAGTTTCAGAACTCACTAATCACATCCAGGTTCAAAGCCGGTAGAGGAACCAGGGACCAGGAACCCCTGGCTGGGAAAGGCATCGTCGGTTGCATCTTCACCCTGATTGCCTTGCTTGCCACAACAGCTGGGCTCAGACACCCACTGCACGTGGCCCCACCGAATCCAGCCCACAGATACAGCAGTAGCCCTGGAGGTTACTTATGGATGCATGCACAACGAATTACTCTCACTTTTTGCATCAGTACCTGCTCCCTTTTGCTCTGAAAGCAACTTTGCAAGTTTATCCCCACCTGTGTCCCTCCACTCCCCTGAGACCACTAGCTTAGCTAAATTGTTTCCTGAGTTGCTCCTGCAGCACTTTTTCAGTCTCTCTCTGCTTGAACTTATATCACATCTTAGAATGATCTGTGTCCACCTCTGTTCTTGCCTCCAGTCTAAGTACTTTGAAAATAGGGGTTATATGTTATAGATTCAATGTTCCCTGAGTGCCTAGCACTTGGCCTTTCATATAACAGATACTCAAATGTTTTTGTTGTACTAAACAACTATTTATTTAGTACAGGGACTTTATAAGGTGCCGGGTGAACAAACTAGCAGGGAACAAACTAGTGGAACTCCTGGTGGGCAAACTTACATTTGAATGAGAAAGCTAAGAAAATACATAAACACACACAGAAAGAGAGAGAGAAAGAGAGAGAGAGAGAGAGAGAGAGAGAGAGAGAGAGAGAGAGAGAGAGAGAAAGCATTAACATGATACTAAATGATGCTAAATACAAGAAAAGAAGCTGTGCATGGTGACACATGCTTGTAATCCCAGCTACTTGGGAGGCTGAGGCAGAATTGCTTGAGCTCAGGAGTTAGAGATCAGCCTGGGCAACATATCAAGACCCTCTCTTGAAAATAAAAGAAAAAAAAAGAGAAAAGAAGCAAGTGTGGAAACAGAGAAGAGGTAATGAAAACAAGGAGCTTAGATAAGGTGAGCAAGGGAAGGTTTCTTTGAAGTGGCGACATTTAAACCAAGACTTGAAGGGTAAGAAGGATCTAGTCAGGCCAAGAACTGAAGAGGCAGGGAAGGAGGAGGGTGAATTTCTAGACAGAGAGGGCTTAGAATTTCAAAGGGATTAAGGTGGGAAAGAGAGTATGACACGTTCAGAGAACTGAGAGGACTCCACTGTGTCTAGAGCTTAGCTAGGGATGGGAAGGGAGGTATTGTGGGTTGGAAAACATCCTCATAAAATTCAAGTTCACCTGGAACCACCAAATATAACCTTATTTAGAAACAGTGTTTTCACAGATGTAATTTGTTAAGATGAGGTTATACTGGAGTACAGTGGGCCCTAATCCAATGACCTGTGACCTTTCAAGAAGAGAAAATGAGATGCAGAGACAAAGACAGAGACAGACAGGGATGAAGTCCCCAAGAATACAGAGGCAGAGGTTGGATTTATGTCTACAAGCTAAGGAACACCGAGGATTGCCGGCCATCCCCAGAAGCTAAGCAGCAAGAAAGGCTCCTCTCCTAGACCCTTCAGAGAATGGCCCCGCTGACTCTGATTTCTAGCCTCCAGAACTGTAAGCAAATACATTCTGTTGCTTCAAGCCACAAACTGGTAATTTGTCATGGCAGCCCTAGGAAACTAATACATGAGGCAAGGAAAAGTTTTTGTTTTGTTTTGTTTTTTTTGAGACAAAGTCTTACTCTGTTGCCCATGCTGGAGTGCAATGGCGTGATCTCAGCTCACTGCAAACTCCGCCTCCTGGGTTCAAGCAATTCTTGTGCCTCAGCCTCCTGAGTAGCTGGGATTATAGCATGTGCTACCATGCCCAGCTATTTTTTGTATTTTTATTAGAGATGGGGTTTCACCAAGTTAGCAGGCTGGTCTCAAACTCCTGACCTCAGGTGATCCACCTGCCCTGGCCTCCCAAAGTGCTGGGATTACAAGCCTAAACCAAAGGGCCTGGCCACGAAAGGACTGTTTCATTGTTAGTGAAATGGAAATCCATCAAAAGGTGATAGGGTGTAACAAAAGTGGATTTTTTTTTCGGATTTGTGTTTTAATAAGGTGTCTCAAAACTGAATAAAAAGAAGTCCTTGGGCTCAGAACACTTCCCACATCTTTCCAAGGCTATGATGCCTATGCCATTTGCAATGTCCTCCGCCAGTTAACTGCCCTCTGAGCAGGGACAACGTGGCACACCAGGAGATTAGTCATCTGATTTAACTATCTCCACCACCAACCACTTGAGGTTTCAAAACATGTCCCTTCTATTTTTAAGCCAGCAGGAATCTGCTTCTGCATTATAAATATAGTTCCCTTTTCCCCAGATACCTGGTGACACCATGTGTTGTCTCTTGTCCTCCTCCCTTTAGCCCCCTTCAGATCTAATAGAAAACATTACAAAGTTCAAAGTCATTGTTAATTAATGCTGATGTTTGCTTTGCTGACATTGCTATGAAAAGTGCTTTGAGGGAGAGAGAGAATGTTTCTTCTAATTCTCAACATCACTTCCAGTATGAACCTAAAAATCAATGGATGACTGGATTCAGATACACAATTACGGTCTGAATTCAGCCATTTATGAATGCTAGCACCTGACACTTGGGGAAAAACAGGAAACATAGGAGGAAGAATAGCCAAATGGGGAAATAGGGCAGAAGCTAGAAGGTTCTGGAGTGCACAGCTTTCTGCAACCTGACAGCATTTAGAGTTCTCAGCTTATTAAAGTCCTGGAGAAAATAATTTTCCTTCTTTCTTACAACTGATGGATTCATTCATAATTCTCATCCATTCAAGATGAAAAGTTCCCTGATTAGGAATTTGAACCTCAGTCTTTGCCAGTTGTAACAATGAATTTTGAGTTGGAGTACTAAATGCCGGTTACTGAACCAAATGTTTTATATTCTTTAAGTCATTTAAGCAGGAAAATGGGCACTATTGATAATGATGAAAATGACAGTAGCTGTCATTTATTGAGTGTCATAATCTGGGCTGGTACTTCAAATACATTATTTCATATAATTCCGTCATTTCAGGGTAGTAGTTAAGTATGAACTTGGAGTCCAGCACCCTCAGTTTAAATCCTGGTTCTGCAACTTAGTAGCTAAATGACTTTGATTAGTTGCTTAATCTCTGTAAACCTCAGTTTCCTCATCTATAAAATGGAAATAACAAAAATATCAATCTTATTATAATTAAATGCAATCCTGTAATACAGTCTGGCTTATGATAATAATGATGATGATTACAAGAATCATAAGAATAACAATTACTATAGCATTTACTAAGTGCAAAGAGTTCTACACACAAGTGTTATTATTATTCGTATGTTACAAATGTGAACATTGAAAAGCAGAGAAGTCAGAAATTTGTTCTTTGTTATACAGCCGAAATGTGGTATAGGTGGAATTTGATCCATTAATATTAGCCATTGTTAGTGTTATAATCTGGAGTTCTAACTACAATGTTTTTACAAAGTACATACTGAAAAAATATTTGTAGATTGATAAATTATAGGCAGTATATTCTTGCCAGGGAAGAATCTCTGATCTTGTTTAATAGTCTCCACTTATATGGGATTTGGCTCCTAATTGGTTTCTTTCTTCACTGGATTCCACAGAGATAGGCCCCTCCCCTTTATTCTCAGTGTTTCCTCAGTCTCAGCAGAAAGCATTTTCTAGCTATCATTTGGGAAGGATGACATCACCTTAAGAAACACATTTAAAACATCCATACTTCAAGGCTGAGGTATAGGCCTACTCTTCCAGGAAGCTTCGAAATTTCCCTTTCATCTGGAGCCCTACAGGGCCCTTCTACCCAGACCTTTCTTTTGCTTCTTATTAAATAGGTTTATAATGTAGAATTTGCTGGCACTTGGTCCCTTTTACATGCTGTAGAACCCTGGTCAGCCCTCAGAATCTCCTAGAGATATTTCCAGGAGCTCTTGGGGGAGTTTCACATGCACCAATGCAACTCTGGCCTCCTCCTTGATATCTGTGGCCCAGGAATCCACTAATGATGTATTCATCCAACACTCCAGCTGACAGAGTCCTCTGTGAACACTGATTCTCTGTTCAGGAAGCTTCCAAAAACACAAACCCTATTGGGAACCAAAACGATGCTACTTTATAGAAATACTACAGATACTGTCCCTCTCTGCAACTCATTGTTTCACTCTGTCTTGCTGATCCTGCAGTGGCCCTACTTATGCTTATCTCTCAGAAGTCCTCCAGGTAAACAGCTCCATTAGCCTCTGCTTGTAGTACCCATCACCGTCAGCCTCAGACTACAGCCAGGCTGAGTGACTGGGAGATGTCTGATTTTTCCTTTGCAGCCCTTACTACAAAATGGCAATCAAATATTTATTTTGTGCAAATTCTATCTAATGTCTATCTTTTCCATTAGATGGCAAACTCCATGAGGAAATGGACTGAATATGCTTTATCATTCCTATATTCAGAGTAGCACAGTCCTGAACATAGCAATCCTGTGTTCAGGATTATGTATTAAATGTGTGATGATTTTATTCTTCTGAACCCATACTCCTCCAAATCAGGTATCCAGGTAAAGAAGACAGGCGATCTAACTGAAATCAATGCCTAGGAAGCGCTCAGCCACTCACCCAACCTTTAGCAATATACAGGCCAAGTCCAAGTTCACCAGTTAATGAGACAGAATCAAAATCTGCATTCCAAGTTCAGGCCTTGAGCTTAGTTAAAAGACGTATACATGATCCTTCCCACATGGTTCTTCCAAACAGATTGGGAAGCTTTGGAGGTGGGAACAATGCCTTCTTTATCTTAGCATCTCCCACGTTATCTAGCATAATGCTTGGCAAAGAAGATCTTCCCAAGAAATATTTATTGGATGCAGGCAGCAAACATGATGGCCAAGATGAACATTTGCCAGCATGGTAGAGTTCCCACTGATCTGCTGCAGGCTTCCAGCTGTGTCTGTAGAGGTTTTGGTTGAGTATAGAAGGGATTTATGCAACAACTTTTCCCTTCAGATCACCTCTCTGGAAATAGTTCATACCAGTTCACGTTAGGTGCTGAGAAACAATTTCCTAAAAATATAGATGGGCCATAAAAGCCTAACATAAGCTAAGGAAGATGAGCACCTCATGACTGCCTTTTTCCACAGTAGTCAAGGGAATGGGTCAAGGGCTTCTTGATTTGTCCCAATTTGCAAAGAATTTATAAGCTGACATTACCTGAGGAAAAAATCAGGAACACACATAACTTAAAACCACAGCCTGTTTTCAAGCCAGCCTATACCAGTGGCTCTCAATGGGAAGCAATTTTGTCTCCCAGAAGACATTTGGCAATGTCTAGAGACATTTTTGGTTGTCGCACTTGGGGAAGTCTACCAATACCTAAATGGGACAATGCCTGAGGTACTGTTAAACATCTATAGTGAAAGCACAGAATATTTACCACCTGTAATCTCCCCAGCAAAACGTCAGTAGGTCTGAGATGGGAAATCCTGACAAGTTTAAAACGTATGGCAAGGGACACTGCTAAGTTCACATGGAGAGCCTGATACCTACTGCTTAAGGCACTTGAGTTCTTTTCCCTTTCTTCCGGCCTAAGGTTAGTTGCTGATGGCTGCAGCCTCCTGAATGTGGAGACTGTACATTAGGGGGCAGCTTGGTTTCAGACTTGCAGCCACTGCTGTGTCAGGATTCAGAGTACCAATGTGTGTGGGGATGCTTTTGTCTGGCTTCTCCTTCTCATCTTTCTCTTGCTGGGCTCAAGGGGGCAGAATCAGTTTCTCTTCACTTTCATGATTCTGCATCCCCCATCCCCATTCCAGAAAAAGGCAGGAGGAAAGATACTTGGGGGACAACATAAGGTTGTCAGCTGCTTGCTCAGAAGGAAGGAGTTACTTCCAGCTGACCTCACTCTCCTGCACACGCTCCCTGAGCAGTCTTTTGCTCTCATGTGCTTTCTCCATGGCATGCTCCCATTCCGAAGGCTTCTGTTGGCTCACTTGGGATGGTGAGTTTGGAAGTAGCTGACCTGGGCTTGACTAACTGTATGACTTTAGAATTCTGAACGTTGGTTTTTTCCTTTATGCTGAAAGAGGATGTTATGATCAACTGTTTAGGTTGTGCTGTATGGATTACGCAACCACACCGTCACTGCTGTTGACCACTACCTCAGTTAACATTGCCATGAGGATTATCATGTACCAGGAACTGTGCTAAATGCTTTACACATTATTTGATTTAAGCCTCATTGTAACCTATTTTTCAGAGGCATCAACTGAGGCATAGAAAGAGGTTACTTGGGCCGGGCACGGTGGCTCATGCCTGTAATCCCAGCACTTTGGGTGGCCAAGGCAGGTGGATCCCCAGGTCAGAGGTTCGAGACCAGCTTGACCAACATGGTGAAACCCCATCTCTACTAAAAAAATCAAAAATTAGCCGGGCGTGGTGGCGTGCACCTGTAATCCCAGCTACTCGGGGACTGAGGCAGGAGAACTGTTGGAACCAGGGAGGCAGAGGTTTCAGTGAGCCAAGATCATACCTCTGTTCTCCAGCCTGGGAGACAGAGCAAGACTCTGTCTCCAAAATAAAAAGAAAGGTTACTTGTTTAAGGTCACATAGCTTGTATGTGGTAGAATAATTTAAACCTGGTGGTCCAACCACCGAACTCTACTTAAGTAATACTCAGAAAGAGCTCTGGCTAATGTGAGGTGCTATGCAATCTCAGAATTCTTTCCCTATGCTTTATATTTGTTAGTTATTCATTTAACTAATATTTATCGAGTGCCTCTTAGATGTCAGAGACTATGTTAGAGGAGGTCAGCACAGGTTTGTTTGTTTTTTTTTTTCAATGTTGCCCCAGTAGGATTCATGAGGCAGAAATCAAATACCTGACTCCAGTTTCTGACTGGAACTGTACTTACTACGCCCTGATGTCCTCCTGCATTCAAAAGCACAGATTCGGTTTAAAAATACAAAACCATAACCAGGTCAAATGTCCTACCCTTACACCCATGCATAGAGAGAAGCAGATCTATTTGGCCAAATAGCTACTTCTATAAGGGATGAGGGTTGTGTGTTGTGTAGTCATCACTTCCTCGGGGAACATTTTTCATCTTTGTCGAAGTCTCCTTTATGCAGTCTTATTGTAGTAAGTACCTCTCCCCCTCAGCAGTTGTCCAGTTTCAACTGTATACTCGTATGTGTGTGTGTGTGTGATAAATACATGAACTACGTCGTACTGTTTTGCTCATCATATGTTCCCCAGTGTCTACTCCTGGGATGGAATATCTAATAAATGAACTTGAGTTCATACTATGTGCCAGCCCCTGTGCTAGGATCTTATCATGCATTATCTTACATGTGAGCATGCACAAGTACTGACATTTTCCAGACAAGAAAATAGACTTAGGAGTCCATTGCCATATAGCTGGCAGGTTAGGATTCCAACCCAGGTTCATGTGGATCCAAAGTCCCATGTCCCTTTAGTACCAAACAAGTGTGGAGTTTGAAAACCACACATTTGCAAATTTGCAATCATCTCAGAGAGAGTACGATCAGCAGTGGGGACTGTGGGCTCCAGATTCAGTTAGCTTGAGTTCAAATCTTGGTTCCATTACTTCATAGCTGTTGGAACTTGGGATATGTGTGCATCCTATGACTCAGTTTTCCTTATACATAAAATAGGAATAAAAACAGTAGTACCTCATGATGTTATTGTGAAGGCTAATTGGATTACAGCTGTCCCTCCATATATGCAAGAGATTGGTTTCAGTAAGCCCCCAACACCACAATCCACACATACTAAAGTCCTGCTGTCAGCATTGCAGAAACTATGTATACCAAAAAATGGCCTTTCAAGGCCTGGCACAGTGGCTCATGCCTGTAATCCCAGCACTTTGGGAGGCCGAGGTGGGTGGATCACCTGAGGTCAGGAGTTTGAGACCAGCCTGACCAACATGGAGAAACCCCGTCTCTACTAAAAATACAAAAGGTTAGCCAGGCGTGGTGGTGCATGCCTGTAATCCCAGCTACTCGGGAGGCTAAGACAGGAGAATTGCTTGAACCCAGAAGGTGGAGGCTGTAGTGAGCCAAGATGGCACCATTGCACTCCAGCCTGGGCAACAAGAGTGAAAATCCATCTCAAAAAAAAAAAAAAAAAAGAAGGCCTTCCAGACACGTTTCCTCAAATACTGTATTTTCAATTTGCATCTGACTGAAAAAAGCTGTGTTTAAGTGGACCCATGCAGTTCAAACCTGTGCTATTCAAGGGCAACTAAATTTGTAACATGTTTAGAACAGTGCTTGACACATTGTATGTGTCTATATATTACATGTGTTTGCTTCTATTCTCCTTCTTAGAGAAAGAAGAGCTTTAAAGACTATATATCATTGTTTATATATCATATTTAGGATTCTACACATGAAGTATTCTAATCCGATAAGAAATGTTGAAATTTAAGTGCTGATGATTAAAATAATTTAGCAGTAATTAATAATAATGTGCCTCTCCTGCATGGCAGCTCCTCAGCGTATCCATATTAAACAATCACTGGTATTTAACGACATCTTGTTAAATTTAATTGTCTTGTTAAATATGAATTAAGTGTGTCTTAAACTAGTTAGATCATCACTGAGGTTTTAAGCTTTCTCCTCATTTTAGAAGTTGAACCAGAGCTGCCTGGAATGCTGTCAATTTCAGGTTTGGCACACACGTGGACATTTCTGGGTTACTACACTAACTGGGTCACACTCACCTGGAAGGGCCATCAAGACTAACCCACATTCTCCAGAGCCAGAAACCTGTCTCCCTGCCTGCCTGCCAGGGCCCTAGGTACAGTGAAATGTGAGGCACTTAAGAGCATTTACACAGTGTGGGCAGCGGCCCCTAGTGCCCCAGAGGCTCTTGTTATCTTGTCTGTGTTTGGCTGCTGTGTGTGTGTGAGCAGCTGGCTCCAGGTTTAGGATGGAGAGGGTATTAGGGTTCTCCAACAGAACTAATAAGGTATGTATGTGTGTGTATATTTATATTTACTATGAGGAACTGGCTCACACAATGACAGAGGCCAAGAGGTCCTGAATCTGTTGTCTCCAAGCTGGAGACAGAGGAAAGCCAGTGGTACCAAGCCCTAAAGCCTCAGAACCAGGGGAACCAATAATGTACATCCTAGTCCAAGGGCAGGAGACCCATGGCCTAGCTCAAGGAATCAGGCAGAGAGAGTGAGTTCTCCCTTCCTCCACTTTTGTGTTCTATTTTGATCCTCAACAGATTATATCAGGCCCACCCACACTGGGGACAGCCATCTGCTTTACTCTGTCCACCAGTTCAAATGCTAATCTCTTCTGGAAACACTCTCACAGACACACCCAGAAATCATGTTTAACCAGATACCTGGGCATCCTACAGTCTAGTCAAATTGATACATAAAATTAACCATCACAGAGAAATTCCATGTAAAGACAGTCGCCAGTCAAATGACACTCCGCTGACACAGGTGAAGGTCAACTCTGTTCCTGACACAGACCAAGGTCAGCAGCCAATCAGCATAGCATCTGAAAACAAGCTAGCAGAGTTCTAGAGGGCAGACAGATCCTGCCTGCCATCTTTCCTTCATAAGAAGATACACACACAAGGTTATCCCCCACAACCAACGGAATAAGATTCAGAAGACAGAAATGCAAGCCAAAAGTGGGGTTTTTTTTTACCAGTGTTTGTTTTTCAGAACTTTGGCCAAGAGGTCTTGGGAGGATGATCTCTATCCTCTAAGGAAGAGGGGGGTAGTGATGACAAGAACAACAGCAATGGTTAAGATGGACAGAACACCTAGCATGTGCTAGGCAGTTGACTAATATGTTTTTAATCCACCCAACAACCCTATTTACACAGGTGCTATTTTTATTCCCATTTTACAGTTGAAGTTAATTGAGGGGACACAGAGATTTTCAGTAATTTATTCACAGTCACTTAGCTATAAGTGGCAGAATACAGACTTGATCTTGGGAAATATGTATTCTTGACAAATATGCTATCCTGTTTTCTAGAATTCACCCTCTTTTGAAGATGTTTATGGCAACAGAGCATTTTGTCACCCTCCAGTTACTGTAGGGAAATTTTCTTTACTTCATGTAGGAAGTCAGTAGAGTGCAGATGGAATTAGCTTCATTTTCAAGAAAAGACAAGTGGTGGGGAAAGAGTACAGAGAAGCACAGCTCTACCCAGTAAAGAAAGAATCTAGCAACAAATTAGAACCACTGTAGAAAATGGCATATACCTGTTGAAAGGAATGAGCAGTTCTGTAGACACTAACATGAAAATTACAAAGGAGAAAACAAGGGGCAGAAATGTATCTATAGTTGCTCCTATTGCATTGCAAAAATAAAATGTACATGTATGTTTATAAATTATGAACTTTGCTGGTAAGAGTGATTGTCTGGTAAGGGAGACTATTTGGTAAGGGACAAGGAAGGAGGGAAACTTAATTTACACTGTAAACCTTTTCTTTTGTTTTTTAAATTTTGTACCATGGCTTAGATGACCTATTCAAATTGCACTTTTTAAGTCAGAGCTGAGAAAGAGAATGGGCTATGCTTTGAGATGGTGAGCATACAGAGAATATTTGAATAGAAAGTGAGGATACCTTATCAGAGATGTTGTAAACAATACTTTGATAACTCGACATTCAACAATTGGATACTTTTTTTCAAGCACATGTATAACAGATTTTATAAAGTTATAATAATTAAACACAACGTATTAACTCAAGGATAGACAGACTAATGAAATATAATGGAAAATTGAGAAATTGGTGGAGGAAGGATGGACCTCCATAGTGATAAATAGCATTAGGATAACTGAACACTGTCTATATCCATATGATACAAAGAAAAATATTTGATCATACAATATATAAAATAAATTCTAGGTGAATTCAATTTTTTAAAGTGATAATATTGAATTTAATCTGAATGCTGCATTCCCTGAATGCAGCAATGGCAGAGAAATCTCTTTACACTTCTAAGTTTCTAGAACTGACTAACTACAATGGGCTACCCTGCTCTCACATGTTCCTATATATGACTCATTTCTACCCTTCTCAATGAATATGACTCCTTTTTGTACCTGCCTTTAAAAACCTCCAGGTCCCCTGGTGTTTTACTTGAGATGTTTCTCATTAGTTGAACACTATCTCTACTAAAACAGCTTGAATAAAATAATCGCTGTTGTCAAAAAACAGATGACAAAGAGTTCTAAAGAAATATGATAAAGTCAATATGAATACCTCAATTGGATCTTTATTCCATCAAAAAATCTGTAAAAGACATACTTCAAAAACTGGGTAAGTTTAAATATGGACTGAATATTAGAATGCATTGAATTATTGTAAATCTTCTAAGGTATAACAATAAAATTGTGTTTGTGTAAGAAAAAAAGAATAGGGAAAGAGATCCAAGACGGCAAATTAGCAACAGCTCAGGACTGTAGCTCCCAGTGAAAGTGCAGAGAGCGAGTGGATGCTGCAATTTCAGATGAATTTCTGTTACCCACAAACTGGGAGCTACCCAGTGGAGGAGCCACACGGGTTGCCAGTGTGACTCTTTTGGCCGGTGCGACGGGGCGCTTCTGAGTGCGGTGCGGAGTATACGGGACTGGGTGCCCTTTGAGTCGGGCTTAGCTGGTCCCATCCCCACAAGGAGAATAGCAATTGGAAGCGCTGAGGACTGAGAGTTTCACAGTAAGCGCAGCTGAACCCAGGAAGGCCTAGCTCTGTGGGGAAAGGGCGTCCACTGAAGAAAAACTAAGAAACAAAAAACACTTCATCACCAACAAGCTGGACGCCCACTCAGACCCAATCTGAAAGTTGGCAATTACAAAGATGACAGGTGGATAAATCCACAAAAATGGGAAGAAACCAGTGCAAAAAGGTTGAGAACACCTGAAATCAGAATGCCTCTCCTCCTACAGGGGATCACAGCTCCTCATCAGCAAGAGAACAAGGCCTGACAGAGAATGAGGGCGATGAACTGACAGAATCAGGCTTCAGAAGGTGGATAATAAGAAACTTCTGTGAGCTAAAAGAACATGTACTAACCCAATGCAAAGAAACTAAGAACCTTGAAAGAAGATTTAACGAAATGCTAACGAGAATGGACAACT